>APFE031322295.1:0-10340 GCA_000404065.3 Pinus taeda | reverse complement strand
TATATAAACAACTCACTATTTTAGTTAACAGCAGTTGGGTTTTCTCTAAAGGCATACTTGCCTTTTTAGCAAAGAGACCATCTTCATAAAAACAACCGAATCGATAGCTAATATTAGTGACGAATTTTTGTGAATTATTTGTACTTAAAATGTTAAGGGATTGTATTCATTTATTTAAATGGGCAGTCTAGTCTACAATGCATGATTCATTTGTTTTGATATAACAGTTGGGTCTCCTTACCGATACATGCATTTTGGATAGAAAACAATGTTTTAATTTTCACTAGTTTCTTTTCATCTTTGTACACATTTTCGTTATGTATGATATGTGAATATAGTTAAATAGGAAGCCGTTATCTGTAGAACTCAATCCGAAGAAGTTCCCATTTGTAGCACTAAGATCTAATTCAAGTAATATACATTATATTATATTTTCAATGTGGTTTAAGTATCCTTGGGTTGATCTTCGTGTTTGTACGCTTGTAAGGGGTTAACTTGTGCAAGCCCTGTGACCACAACTTTCCAAGAATTTACAGATGTGTGGATGGATGACCCTAAATTACTATTTTAGATTTTCTACTAGATATCAACGTAACAAGGAATAAAATCAAATTTAAATTTTCATGATTGAAGTAGGTATCTTAATTTTTTTTTTTTTTTTATGTTTTTCTTAATAGATTTAAAGCTAAGAGGGATCTATGCTGGTTTATTATAGTCATAGAATTTCTATAGGACTTTATATTCTATGAATAAAGAAAAGAACTTTAAAAATAAATTAGTGCAATTGATATGGATAAACAAACTCCTAAGTGGCCTTTTAAAATTTCATAGGAATTCACAAGGGGCCTTGCCATTGACAATCTCATGCAGGACTATAGAAAGCTCATCTAGAGATAAAGCTAGGTCACAAAGTCTCTATTTCTCTTTGGTAAGCTTACACCATACCATATCAAGGCTCCTCATGAAAGACTATAGAAAGCTCATCCAGAGATAAAGCTAAGTCACAAAGTCTCATTTTCTCTTCGATAAGATTACATGGAACCAAATCAAGTCTCTTTTGGGTAGCTTCTTACTTGTCTACATAGAGGCCTTGGGTTTCGAACACCATTATATAACATTCAACAAATTCTCTTTTGATTTATTCTTGGTTGGAGGTTCAAGCCAAAGAATTTTTTAGGGCCAAATTATTCTCTTTGGTATCTGAACCCTTTACAGTATATACTTAGTCTCTTTGTAACAACATGATAAAACTCTCTAGAAAAGCCATGGCTTAAAAGACTCTCTGGTATAAAACCAAAATCATGTGAAAGTTATGTGAATCCCAAACATGTCAACTGGAATGATTAATGTTCAGGATTTTTTGAATCTATGATTCTCCACTGGCTCTAGTGGTCATATATCTATCTATGTGTTTAAAGGGGTCAAGTTGTGAATCTTCATGGGATTTTTCGAAATTGGTTGAAGACTCAACATCATTGCTTAGCCTAAAGATTAACCATCATTTACTTCTCATTCTCAAACTTCATTTACTTCTCATTCTCAAACTTCAATGATGGGAGATAGTAATTAGCAACGATGGCTACTAAGCATCATTTGGACACCAAATAATAATAATGCTGAAATTCAGAGATCATTTTTATATATTAAAAAAATGTCTATAATTTTTATTAAAAAATTCCTCATGAATTGGGTTAACCCCAATCACCATATCACAAATTTAGTTATACGACAATTTATGAATACCATATTTTATTAAAAATATCCTAATGGACTAGGTTAATGCCAAATACCACATCACACATTTGGCTACATGACAAATCATAAAGAGGTTTGAAAGTTAACCATCACTTTCATTTAATTAGACTATTTAACAATTTATTTATTTATTTTTATATATTTATGAGTAAATAAAACGTTCGAAGTGAAAAATCATGAACCTGGTATGAAAGTGAAAAGTCGTGAACAAATGAAGTTTGGGAAGTGAAAAATCCTGTAATTTAATATCTTTTTATTATATCCATAGTTTCATCTCCACAACAAGTAGATTTTCTTTTAAGTCAATTTTTTCTTCTATTAAGGAGTACTTTCAAACTGTGTAAGATTCAAGAAAGATATTCTAATGTTTTATTGATAGCTTAATATAATTTTAAATTATAAGTTAAAATTTGAGTATTGGAATTTGATATAAATAAATAAAAAATATTTTAGTTTCAAATATAAAAATTGAATATTAATAAATTAGTAAAATTTATTGTAATTTAAAAAAAATTCTTGAAGTGTAATGTTTTTAAGTATCAACACTATACCTCTTATATTCATGTTTGATTTTTTTCAACAATTAGTAAATATCATATTTTGCATTCTTGGTGCAATTGCTAGTTTTAATGGTTTTGAAATACATATATATACACATATCCTTACACCCTAATTAGAAATTAAATAGGACAAACCCTGAGGAAGAATGAGGGCCTATTGTTTTAGGAGAACCAAGCTACATATAATTAGGTTCAGATATATAAGTATGTTTTTGTATTCAAGCTTCTGTGATCCATAATGAATTAAGCAAAGTCTTTCGGTAGGAATTATATAAGAGAAATTTTTAGCCAACCTGTTTGGAACCAACAAGTGTGGTTCATCATCATGATGAAGCACACTTCCAACAAGTATGGTTCATCATCATAATGAAACACGCTTGTTGGAAACAAGCTTGTTGACTCTAAATACATTGACCAAAAATTTCTCTTATATGATTTCCACAGAAAATTTTTGTTTAATATAGATATGTGTTTACATAATAATGAGAATTATAAATCTCAATGAATGTATGGATGTGTTTAAATCTCAATGAATGTATGGCTGTGTTTAAGGAGTGGTCGGAGGAGAATTGCAACCTATATACATATGGGCGGTGGCATTATATACATGGGTTTACAAAGTTTACGTTCACGGGGCTTCGACGATCATTAACAAAGTTAACGAAGTTATTACGTTTAAAAGTATATAATATAATATTATATATTTTTTTAAATTTCTTTATTGACTTTTTAATAATCCTGTAATGTGAGAATATTATTTAAGTTATGCTTTAGGGGTTTATTATTATTTATTTATGGTTAAGTTGTTTTTATTTAATGATTTGTTTACGGTGTTGTGTTTATATTATTTAATTTATGGTTGGAGTTATTTTATTTAATGATTATTGTTTATGGCTGTGGGTTTTATTTATTATTATTTAAAAATGTTATTAGATGTCTAATGGTGAGCATCTTATTTAAATTAATTTGGTTATTCTAAAAAGGAAAGAAAGTTGTATTTTAAAATATTATTTATTTATTTATTCAGAAATCAATTACAGTTCATCAAAATGTTGAGCTAGAACAAAATATAATTGAATAATAATTTTTTTTTGTAAACAATACAAGTATGATATCTCAATTTAATCATTTGCATATGATTACAGATTTGTTATGAATTGATATAGTATATGTAATTCCAAATATTATTTCTACGTACATGACTAAAATTTTAACTTTAATTAAAGATAGACAATTTTACACATCATACTGGACAGTAAAATAAACCTTACAACTCAATAATATCTTTATAAATACATTTCCATATTTATTCCTAAATCTAGCAGTCGAGACCACGGAAAAGAAAAGAGATGTTGCTCAGACAAACTTAAAAACCGGTTGCAACACCATCGGCTCTAACAATCAAATTGACACGTAAAAAGAAAAGGGTTTATTAAAGCGACGGTCATAACAGGTGGGAATTTAGTACTTTTTCAAAAATTCGATTGTACGAGTGTTGAGTGTTGAGTAGTTTTACATTTATTTTAAATGGAATTTGGTTTGTGTACTGCTATGTTCAACCTATGTGAAAGAGTCAAATGACTCACCAGACTGATCAGAGAGAAGACCATCCTTTATCATCACATTTGTTGGTTACAGAATGTGGAGCAGTTAGATCGAGCCACTCGACTCACTTCTAATGTATTCTTTCTCCAAAATTCCAGTCTGTCCTGCCTGTACCCACTATGATGCGATATATGCATGTAGATTGCAGATATGCGCCGATTCCTATGTATCCGCTTTGAATGTGATCAGACCCGCTTCGGTATATTATCAGACAATATTCTAATATTATAAGCGGATGAGAGTTGAAAGCGATGCACACAGAAGGGTATACAGTTCTTGGTTGGTAGGATGAATCATTGCATTTTTATGGAATTCATAATTTCTATTTCTATTTTGGGTTCACTCTAGTTTGGAAATTTTACTAAAACGGGCAGGTTTTAGTGTAAAGATAAATTTTCATGGTATCAGATATTATTTTTGATTGGTAAAATTTCATGGTATCATAGATTTTTGGATTTAGTGTAACAGGTGTTAAAGGAATCACTTCATTTTTATGGAATTTAAAATTTTCAACATGTGGATTGTAGTTATTGGTTTGGAAAGCTTACTAAAACCTGCAGGTTTTGGTGTAACTTCAAACTTCACTATTGATATATTCCAAAAGAGTAAGTACAGAGCCTAGTGATGTTATGACATTTTCTTATTATAGAACTATTAAATGTTTTGGAATTCTGGAGAAGCAATTTTTGTTTCTCTGTTTTCCGAGAAAGCCATTTTTGCTATAAGGCCACAATTTTGCCCCAAAAACAATGGAAATTCTGACAAGATTTCGAAAAGAACCTATAAGATTTTTTTAAATTTTGATTATAGTTATCAAGTTTCAAGATTTTGCAAAACTAGTGGTTCTTGATGGTGCTGAATCTGTTTACACTAAAAAACAATGCAAACACTCCCAAAATTAAATTTCGATCAAAAAAAAATTCATAAATTCCAACCGAAATTTAGCTTTACATCAATAAACCTAAATTAACCGTACCTTTTATTTTTAGTTTTATTATAAATAAAATTCAACGCACCAAAAAATCTCTTAAACCACTCTTAAAAATAAATTCACAACTTGATTTTTAATTTCAAAATATCTTTCCCAAATTCTGAGTAATTTCCAGTGAAAAAGCCTCAAAAATCTCTTAGCATGTATGCTGCCCAACGTTATAAAAGCCCACGTCCTGTCTCTTCGTGGGCTGTCTCTCTTGATGGGTAGTCCGGACGCAGATGAAGTAGCAAGACCTAGACCATCCACGTGCCCATACGGATTTCGTACACTGTCACTGCGTATTCACGCATGGAGAACAAAATTGTCAGTGCAGATCACTCTTAAAATTCAACGGTTGCAGAGAGATAGGCAGCAGTCGATACGATGACGCGTGGCAGTCGGCAATTTCATAACGAGCTTATACCTCAACGGCGGATGATGGATCTGTAACATGAATGTACCTTTCTACTACCGTTACATAATTGAACAAAATACTTTTGCCTCAGATTTCCATTCGAACCGTCGAAGAGGCTAATTAATTTTTTGTTGGGAAAGAAAAAATCAACGGTCTTTATATTAATACAAGGCTGTTTATATCAAAAGTTTCAAATTTTATATACTCATTAAAACTATCACAAATTTGTCTTTCAAAGACTTTAAAATCAACAAAAACATGGTATCCTCATTATATCCCAAAAGTTATGAGATCTACAAATTTGTTATAAATTTATCTCGAAAATAGATTTTTTATCGTAATTCAGTAAAAATAGCTTCAAAAAATTAGAATGTTGGAGTATTTGAATTGTTTTTTTATGGTGAAAATAGATTCAATGCCATCAAGAACCCGTGGGGCACCTAAATTCTAAAGTTCGACAGTTGTAACAAGATGAAATCCAATCCAATTTCAGCATAAGTGCATCCCCCTTTTTAATCTTAATAGAAGACAAACATTCTTGTGCAGTATCCACTACATCTTGTATCTGTCTATTTTTTAAGAACCCAAATTGTTCTTGAGCAATCAATTTTGACAGTGTACCTTTTAGGGGTGATTTAAAACTGAACTTAGGCTTTCAAGAAGAAATCATCAGAAAAATTTTGAAGTCTAAAATGGGTCTCCTAATGAATATTAAAAATAATACTAGAAATAATAAAATAAGATTAGAATACATCATCAAATTTTAGAGGGAAAAAATAAAAGACTACTTTTTCAACGTGTATTTTCAACTTATCTCCCTACGGATTTACTCAAATAAGAGAGGGAGAACTTGTTATATACATAACTTAATTACTCATCCATGGAGTACTCCTGTTGTATATTTTCGATGGACCCTCCTACATGAAAAATGAGAAATACATGAAAAAATGTAATTGCAATCATGTATTTATCATTTTTCTTGTAGTATGGTCTATAGAAAGTATGTAACATAGATACTCCTTGGATGAGGAATTAAATTCCACATCCAACAAATGCACATGCTCTAAATTTGAGTAAAGTCATAGGGAGATAAGTTGAAAATATGAGTTGAAAATTAAAAAAATTATTATAAAAAAGATTACAAAGAAAAGCAAAAAAAATATGTTTGGAAAACTCAGAAAACACAAATATGTGGATTAAAAACAAGAAGAGGAACAAGACAACTTCAAAAATGGTTAAATAATCAACATTAAAAAAATTATGGATACTTAGGACATAAAAAAATTTAAAGTTTTTAAAATATGCGTTAAAAAAATTGTTGATGCTTTTCAAAGCCCACATCAAAATCACCAATATTTAAAAAAAATTATCCACACTTAATACATTATAAAATTGAAAGCGTAAAAAATTAAGTCCTGTTAAAAAAGGGGTTGATGTTGCATCAACACTTTTTAAAATCAACATGAAAATTACTAACATTTAAAAAAAAATGTTCATACTTGATACATAAAAAATGTGAAGTTTCAAAAATATGCTAAAAAAAGGGTGTATTCTGTATTAGCACTTTTCAGAATTGGATGATTTTTGCTACCTCAAAAATATAGGTACTTGGTATAGTTCCTGTTTGATAGTTTACATTGTTTTCTGAATCCAAATCCTTTCTTCTTGATGCCTTGAGCTTCCTCTCTTGGTTTCCTTCCGTGGATCTCTTCTTCTAAGATCATATTTTATCTCAAAGGATAGGAAGGTAGCTGATTTGTAACTGTCCCGTAAAAGAGTTTCTATTTAAAGTTTTCCCGGTGCATACCAAGATTTCCCTAGTTACTTATTTGTTTTTAGGATAACACAACAATACACTTTAATTAATCAAAATTCCTATGAATCTTCGACACAACCCATCAATTCTTAAGTCTTATGAAATAAAGGTAAATGCAAGTAACTCACAATATTTACAGTCACTTGAGGGTAAATGCAAGTAACTCATAATATTTACGATCACTCGAGGGGTGTTACAGTTTTTTACAGTTAAAGGAGCTTTGCCTTTTAAAATTTTGATCTGTCTTAGAGCTTGGTAGATCCATGGTTAAGATGGATGCATACTGATTGCGTTGAGAGGTGCATTCTACAACCCAAGGGAAATGTGTGATGAATGTGTGATGTGGAGTTTACACGTCTCTCTTTCTTTAAAAAATAAAAAATTATCTACATAAAAAACAATGTCGACTATAATAAAAAATGAATCAATACATACATTTAGATAGTTTTAATTAAAATTATTATAACCCAGTATAAAGGATATGTGGTGAAGATGTTTCACTTTCAATTGCTGAGAGGCACATTTTATAGCCAGTATGAGGGAAATGTGTTATTTCATCCATGTTCAACATGGAGTTGACACATTTCTCTTTTAAAATAAAAATAAAATATTTTCTAAATAAAAAACAATGTTGGTTATAATAAAAATGAATGAATATATTTGTTTACATAGGTTTAATTAAAACTGTTGTAACTCGATATGAAGAAGATGATGTGAAATTATTTCACTTTCAATTCATTATTGATATTACAACCCGGTATGAGGGAGATGTAAAATTGTTTCACTCTCACCCTCTACCATCAACAAAATATTTCAATGTCCATGTCATGTAACCTAATTGTATATCAAGTTTAGAGAAAGATAAAGTAATTAAAAGGAATACTTAAATTTTCATTTTTTAGTATTAGGAAGACACTTAGTTCTTACATGTTTTAAAAATATTTTAATGTAAAGCTTAAGACACTTGAATATCAATGTTATCAAATTTTAGATATTACCAATTTATATCCATCTTAAGCATGAATCTAACATAAGCTGAGAGGGATCAAATTTCTTCAAGTGCAAACTTATTTTAGAGTGCAAAATTTGAAAAACATTTGCATTCCTCTCATCCCATGATAGATCCCAATGAATCTGTAGTGGTTTTCTCTCTCTCTCTTCTCTCTCTCTCTCTCTCTCTCTCTATTATATATAATATATTATATATATATATATATATATATAATATATATATATACGCGGCCCTCAACCGCCAAATATAATCAATGTTGTAATTCTCTACATTGTTTACAATTTGTATTTTTTAAGCCATATGAATACATAGGACAAAAAAAACATATACCTAAAATGGACCAAATATAAAACACTAGGGACTACTTTCAAACTTTTATCCATATTATCTTCTTAAATAATATATAATATATACATAAATGGCATTAATTTTTTCTTTTGATATTGGATATTTTATTACACACAACATTAAAATATTTTTTAGCCCCAAGGGATAACTTAGTTGGTCGAGTTCTTGTTGCTAAGTACCTCGCCTATCATGAGGTCATAGAGTGAAATAACCTCGATGCCCTTGGGGTCAGGTCTTGCTAATTTGGCTGATAGATAGATCCCTACGGGTTGATCTACCTAGATTTTCCCATGGATATAGTGGCCACTTAGTGTCCGCGAACCACTATTAAAAAAAAAAAAAAAAATCTTTTAACAATTTTTTTTTTCTATATATAGATATATGAAGTTGACATGGACATAAATTAGTTAACATATATTTTCAAATAGTTTATTTAAATGTTGAAATATTTTTTAAAAGTATAAGGTGTATTTTTCTTTATTTACTTCTAATTACTTTACATGAAATTATATTATTTCATGTGGACAACTAACTAAACATGCATAGCATATTCAGTTCTGTTTTTTTTATTATCGCTGACATTTTCTATTTAGAGCATATTTTATTTTTCTTGTTATTTTAAAAGACACATGTGTCTACTTGAATTACACATTGTTGTCATACTGGGATGCAGAATGAGCCTCTCGATTCAACTCATACTGGGTTGTAGAATAAGCTTGTTAGCTCAACAACCCAATATGGAGGAGATGCTGTAAAATTGTTTTACTCACCCTTTGCCATAAACAAAATATTTCAATATGCATATGGAACAACTTAATTTTCATATCAATTTTAGAGAAAGATAAAGTAATTAAATGGAATACTTGTATCTTCATTTTTTTAGTGTGACAAAAATGCATGGTTCTTAAACGTTTTAGAAATATTTTAAAATAGAGCTTATATAAACTATTTGAATAACCAAAGAGCTTATATTTTAATGTTTATTTATTTCAATATCAGTTATATATGTGTTTGTACCCAAAGACAAGAAGTTATTGGAAGCTAAAAAAACAATTATTTTGTATTAAGAAAAACAGAAGGAGATGTAATTCAATAATATGTCACATTTAACAACAACAACAACAACATTCAATGTGGGCTATAAATAAGATATTTCAATATGTAGAATTAACTAATATTGATGTGTATTTAAAAATATATTAATAATTTACAACCTCTATAAATAATATATTTTGATTAAATTAAATTAAATGTTTCATCTCAATAATATATATTCATATATGTTAAATTGTTGTGAAAAAATAAATTCTTATGGTTAAAAAATTTTTCAAACAATCTCTACCATTCTCCAAATTTTGTCTATTTTACGGTTATTTTTAATCTCAATTTGGCTAAAATTATCAAGATGTGCCCGCGCCTGTAGTATTAATTGGTACTATTACAAATCCAAGTGCCCAGATGGTCTCTATTCCTCATAACCACAAATACGAAGGAACGGTGTAAACCAGTTGGCCTCAATATTCCTTCATTAATTAATGATCCATTGTGAAAGGCGGTCCCACTTCTGTTAAATCTTAATAACCTCTAATCAATCTTTGCTCAGTTCGAAAAGGCATTCCCGCATGGGACACTAGGCACTGGACCCCAATTATTCTATAGTGGCTTAAGATTGTTACGTGCACTACGCCGACCACTGCAATTATATTGGCGTTTATCCAAATCGGGGAAGCCCATTCTTGGGATGAATTTGAGTGCAAGTACTCATGAGTTCCCAATCATGATTATTGACTCTTTTAATGGTGGAGTCGGTAAGGACCTCAAGTTCACGATTGATGCATACGGCCATACCTTTTTTA
>APFE031322287.1:0-18433 GCA_000404065.3 Pinus taeda | reverse complement strand
CTGTTCAGGCTCTCAAAATGATGGAAATTAAGAGGCTCGCAGGTGAATAGTTCAAAAGGTGCGGACCCGCAGGTTCACCATGCAGGAGGTGCGGTCATACCCGCAGGTTACCTGTTTAGAAGGTGCGGACCCCAGTGCACACACTTCAAGGCTGTGAAGCGCGCTCGCGTGGGGTTTCTTATGTTTGGCTCGTGGTATTTAGCCCGCCTTTTCAGATGCTATGGTTTTCGCCCATGGTATAGGATCTATTTTAGCCCCAGTTTGGATCCCTTGTATTTTTTATTGATGGTTTGTCCCATGGTGTGAATAAGGGCTTGTCTATAAATAGGGAAGGAGATCACTTGGTTTGAGCATTTTTGAAAATAGAATATCTTAAGATCTGAAATTTTGGGTGATTGGTTTTAAAAGCTAGATCTAATTCAAGGAGAGAACTTAACTTAAGGTGAATCTATTGGCATGTCATGATCTCTCGGGCGCATGAACAGATCTGTGGATCTGACTGACTGTGGCACATTGGTATACTGAAAAATTTGGCCCTAATCAGAAGTCCGCAAGCGATCCAAAGGCACAGTGCATGGGTACGCAGCGCAGTCAAAGGCGCAGTGCATGGGTACGCAGTGCTGAAAAAGCTGCAGTGCGGGGTACGCAGTACAGTAGAGGGCACAGTGCGGAGCACACGCAGTGCAGAAAAGGACGAAGTGCGAGGTACGCAGGCGAGAAGAACGCACAGTGCGGGTCTACGCAGAAAGTGAGAAGTAAAGGTGCGGATCTGGAGAAAATTTCGTAGAGCAGAAGAACAACCAGTGCGGATCTGCGCAGTTCAGTCTCAGAAGAGCTGCGGATATACGTAGGCCTCTGTTGGTGAAGTTGCGGTCTTATCTTGAAACAATTGTTGACTGTCTTTTATTAATTGCAGCAGAATTCTGGGTTTATATTTTTGGTACTTCCTTTCTGTTTACAGCATTCTGAAGAGTTGGGTGATTCATTGGTTCATTGTATAAGGAGTTTGGATGATTTACATGTACTTGTTGATTATTTGATACTCTTGGATCCAGTTTGAAAATTTATGAAAAGTGGTCCTTGAAAGAAAAGAAGTAGGGGGTTGTAGCTCCCTTTCAGGAGAGACTGGAAAATGAGAGAGAGTTGTAGCTCTCTGCAGGTTGCAGCTTGCATACTAGTAAAGGACTGCACTAGTACAAAATCATTGTAAAAGAGGTTTCTAATTGAAAGAAGATAGAGACATATTGCAGTAGGTGGTTTTCACCCACATTGGGTTTCCACCTTATATCTGGTGTTCTTTGGTGTGACTATCTGTTTTTCTTGTTTCATGCTCATTAATATACACAAGTTAATGATCAATAAATTAATGAAGGTATATTGAAAAGAATCTGATAATACTGATTCACCCCCCCTCTCAGTATTATTTTCAACATACAGATGCGGCCACATGTGCTAACAAAGCTTGCTGAGTTCCCTGATGAACTCAAAGACACCAAAACGATTCAGAGATTTTTAGGTGTTTTAAATTACATCCATAAATACATTCCCAAGCTATTTGAAAAAACTGCTCCTATTTGAAAGCATTTAAAATCAGGTTGGTCTTGTCAAGCCACTTCCGCTGTCAAAAATCTCAAAGAAGAATGTAAGTCCTTGCCAAAATTGTAGCCTCCAGAAGAAGGATTGTTAATTTTACAAACAGATGCCTCAGATGATTTTTGGGTAGCTATTCTTTTTGAAAGAAAGGCGGAAAACAAAGAAGAAGTATTATGTGCCTATGCATCAGGAGAATTCCTCCCCAATCAGAAAAAATATTTTGCTGCTGAAAAAGAAAATCTTGCAATATTTAATGGCATTCAAAAATTTGAATTGTATCTTGTGCCAAGAAAATTCTTAATTAGGACTGACTCAATGAATCTTAAATATTTCTTGTCAGTAAAATTATCAAGATAGATGGCAAGAGGAAGATTATTATCATGGAAAATTTGGTTGTAGCAATATGATTTTGATGTAGAATGGATTCCTGGAAATTCTAGCAATATTGTCGATGCTCTTACTAGGGAAATGAATAAAGCTCATAGAATTGGTTGCAACCGAACAGAAGTCAGAGGAAGTATTTTTGATATTCCAGATCAGAAGGAAAATCTTGTCACTTTGTCAAAAAGATTCAAAATTCTCGAAAGCATGTTGAAGACCTTTGTCTAGAAATAAAAAAGGTAGTTGGACTTAGGCTTCGAAGAAACCAGTGGATTCAAAAATGTCAAGCCTGGCAATCAAAGAATATTGGCACCCTTCTTGGATTGGATCCTGAATTGGTAAAAGAATACTCTTTACCAAATTGTTATCGGGAATAGTGTCCACTTGGATCTGCTATTCCCACTAAGACTAGTAACTATCTCAGAAACAAACAAGTTAAAACTACTTTCGTTTTCCTTTATGTGAAATAGATAAGAGGGGAACAAAGGACACCAACCTCAGTCTTGCACTTGGTTCCTTGCCTGGTTCCTCTCCTTTCTGATAGATCTTTTCCGCTTCTTCTTTGTCTACCTAGCTTAAAAGAGCACCTGTGTAATGAAAGCAGCATAATACTATCGAAGAACAAGGATCTACAGCCATAAAAAATACAAAACTAGATATGTATTGACCACACAAATGCATAAAAAATCAATCATACAAGAATGTGGAGGAAAACTTGAATAGCTTTATTAATATCAAGAATAGTAAAGAGGATTACAATCAATATTTCTGACCCAGCATCATCCTCCAACAAGAAAGACCTTCTTCACCTGATGTAAAGCACACTATGATGTTACACTAGGAAACCAACAACACTTCTCTACAAGATACAAGATTCCAGCCTCTAGATCTCTGTGATGAGGGATCCATATATAGATGATTGTAGGGGGGTGAGTCAACTTCTGGGTTTTTGATTAGTTTCCTCTCTCTAATAGTTCTTGATTCCACTTGGATATTGATGATCTCTTACTCATCCTTGGGCAAATTTAGAGAGGCAAGTGTCAGAGGAGAAGTTTATGGAAGATTCTATGATCCTCCACCTTGCAAACTGTCCTTTCCATTTGTCCATTCTCACCCATCGCACCCTACAGAAGGGATTTCCATTATGCATTGCACCCTTTACACTGAGTAGGTGATATGCATTTCACCCCCTGCACTGGGCATTTTGTATGGTCCAGTTTTGACTAGTCTTGAGCAGTTTTCTATGGAGAACTTCTAGGAGATGATGCAATCAGTTGACCTTGTTCCTTTAGGGAGTGAAACAACACTTTTAGGGACTTAGGAGCCCTTAGTTTATGGACATTTATAATTGGGGTTGTAGTGCCCAAAGATGTCTATAACAGTTGCCCCCTAAAGCTTGAGGTCATTAATCTTTTGATGTCGGGTGAAATGCTTTATCATGAGGATCCAAAGCTTTTTTGATCTAGGAGGCGACCTGTAATAAGATACAATACAATACATTATCTTCATAATACTTTTCACGATCTAGCTGAGGCGGGCATTCCCATGCTCAGCTTCATAAATTCATTTTCATGTACATAAGATAGATAATCGTCTATGTAGCAGACTGATGATTTAGATGGAGTCATCATCCTTTGATTTGGATGCTCATCTATTTGGCAATGATGTACATTTGATGTTTTTATATTCCTCAATATATCACAGCCTGGATGGATGAAACTAGATCCGGGGTCTTCAAAACTCGTTCAATCTTCACTCGAAGTACAAGTCAATCCATGTGAAAGATGTTCTGGAGTTGAACATGGAAATACATCGCCTGATTACCAGCCAATGATGTAAGTTGTTAACAGGCATGAGAGGAATCACCAATAATGACAATGATCCTCAAGATACTACAACACAATTAGCGTGGCATGAAAAAGGGACTTGGCATCGAACACCACGGAAAATCTCTCGGTCGAAGGCCATTTATGAAAACCTGTCGCCGAAAGTGAGAAACTTGCCATTGAGGCATGCAAGCTTCAAAGTACTGAAAGGGGTTGTTCCTAGGTCAACTTCTTGGATAATGAGCTAATGTCAACAAGAAGTGACCCGTCGTAGGAGGGCCTTAATGAATACCACATCTATGACATGGAATGGAGAAAATGATTTTGGAGGTGAAAACGATCTGATGATACAGGGTTCAGGGTGGCAGTCATGAAAGAATGGAGCGTGAATGTATTGCAGCGGATGAGACACAGGTGAATACTCTGAGCGACTTCTCTTGAACATAACGGCAACACTGACAATGGATTGGTAGCATTAACCCCAGAGATGGATGGTGTGACAAACCAATGGTGATATGACCAGTGAACAGAATAACCCAACCCGACTCGGATGGAGTGAAAGTGTCATGTTCAAGAGAGACTTGCTACCAATGAAGTTTCTTCAAGTTTTCTTCCCAATTTTCCCCAATCATTGCTGACCAGTACCTATTTCTTTTTATCAAGTTTGAGGAGGATAACATGTGCTTGTTGTGCTTGTTCTATAATCCGCCCTTTCGGCGAACCCGTCGCTATGTTTTAACGAGCCTAGCGACAATGAAACTCATTCTTGTCCATTTGGACAAGTTTGTCGCTATTAGTTTTAACGAGTTTAACGACAGTGACAACTTGGTCCTTTTTCATTTTTAGAGAGTCTGAGAAAGGACGGAAAGGAAACTCCAACGATTCTTTTTCTTCATATAAGCCCTTAAGTCTGAAAAAGCATAAAATAATACAAAAGGGATGAATTTTTGATAGTTTTAACGAGCCGAACAAGACAAGCACTCGATCTTTTTGTGTAATAATACCTCAGGTCCAAAAAGATTAAAATCTAGAGGAGGGATAGCACTTACGATGTCTTTAACAAGCCGGAGAGGCCAATCGCTCGGCAATATTTTCATATTTTACGAGTTAGGTGAAAAGAGCTTAAAGGAGACTCGCTTTTTGAGGAACGAGTGAAAATTTTGGGTAGCAGCTGATTCTAGGTAAGGTTTGGAATTTTCCAATCATGGCAGTGTCACAAGGATTACTAGCAAGATCACCCATTGCAGTTGTTCCTCAAAAGGGTAAACAATCAAATGGAGGCATATGATCGGTTAAAAGGTGGAGGTGATGATGAGAACATGACCAAGGCTTAAAAGTTGATGAAAATGCATTCATAGGTTATTTACCAGAAATTGGTTCATTTTTTAATGAGCTTAAACTCTGGGGGAAACATTTGCTCATTGCTTATGTTTAATTTTTAACGAGCTTGAACTCAATGTAAAAGTTGCTCGTGCCAGACATATAATAAGGATGTCTCATCTATAGATGCCATTTTTTTATGGAGCTTGCACCTTTCAAAGCTTTGTCCCAGATCCTTTCTTTATGCAAGTTAGGAAACGACTAATCCTACGAGTTTAAAGGGTTCGAGAATGTACAAACTATGAAAATAAATGGTTGCTCTTCTCTTGCATGAAAAAAGGTTTGCATGCCCCTGGGTATATCGAAGTAGAGATTCCAGGTTACCCTTCAATTTGTAGACAAAATGTTTGTTCTATTGGGAAAGGCCTACCTTTTCCAAGTTACTCTTCAATTTGCAGACAAAACATTTGTTCTATCGGGAAAGGCCTACCTGCTAACAGAGGTATCTTATCAGGTCTAATCCCATTTTCTTATAGAGACGGGTATCAGACTAGTCACATATCTTTTGCAAAAACCTACCCTATACCCAAAGTTTCTTTGCCGAAGCAAACCAGGGTGCATGCCCCCTCGGTTTCAGTCATGTCCTCCTAAATCACTCGCGCTCTTTAAGTGGACGGACTGGAGATTTATGAGGCATTCCTTGCATGATAAGACCATTTAGGGATGGTATTTGACTATTTTCCATGTGTGAGCTGGGGAACGAAGGTTGGTATACGAGTTGGACCACTCTGCCTTCATGCGGAAAACACATTACTCGAAAGAGTGAGGAGACGATGGCTCCCATGCAATAAATATAGTCACGCCCAAGGAGTAGATTGTAATCTAAAGGCCCTTGGACTACCATTACATTCATATAAACAATTTTCATTCTCAGAGTAATAGGCACATTTGGAAGGATCCCTAACGGTCGACTGGTTCCTTTGTCAAAGCTTATCAAATTTCTTATCTCAGGCAGAAGCGATGGAAAACCAAGCGCTTTCCAATCAGTCGAGGAAAGGATACTCACAAAAGCCCCTTCATCTATGATGGTGCCAACCATGACCATTCTGTAAGCTTGTACAATGATTTAGAATGGTACACTAGCCGGTAAACGAGGTCTGCCTAGTAGATTCCAATCGAATGAAATGACTAGGTTGCTTGGAAGTGGGACCGAATAGACGGCCGGATATGAATCTGACGAGCTTCCTTCCTATAGTAAAGGAATGGGTAGACTGCCCCCATGTTCATCAGAGTCTGTGTTTATGAAAAGAACTTGAACGGTGTCGTTCTTATTCTCTTCAGTGACTGTACCATTCGAAGATAGACCTTTTGAAGGCAAAACTGGGTCAATTGCCATCTCGACCTTTTGAATTTCATCTGGTATGGATTCAGAGGGTTTATCTTCAATGGTAGATTCTTCGACCAACCACAATGGCGTGTCAGTTAGATTCTCAACCAGTGATGGACTCGACAAGAGTTTCTTATATCTAGGAGGGAGCCGTAGTGGTGAAGTAGTACGGTTATCCAAAACTCTTTTAGTTTCGTCTAGGAAGGGACAACAGTGGATGGCGTGATTGCCTTCACACACTTTACAAGGAAATTTGCAATTCCTTTTCTGTCTGGATACTTCGCTTTCACTGGTCGACAGTGTACTTTCAACATGAACATCAGAGGTCGACGACACTGGATTGTGCAAACAAGGAGACCAGTCCCTTAAGATTCGAGGGATATAAGGAAAATATCGATGATAGTGGTCTCCTCTGCAAATGACACAAGGGGATTTAGGTTTAGACAGTGTGATGTGAGGATTTTCGCTAGACGACGCATGGTTGTCCCCTTTTGCTTTTGACTCCTTCTTCTTCTTTTCCTTTTTCTCCTTCCACTTCTTCTTCTTCTCAGTTACTTGGGCTTTAGCTTTACCAGCTTCATCAAGCGAAGAGGAAGGAGGAGAGGGAGAAATGGATGAAGTAGAAGGTTTGGGGGTAACTCTAGTGTCATCTAGTTGCTGACTTGATTGTTTAGGAATTTCGGTACTCTGAACGATAGAGGTAGAGAAGAGCCATACGGGCAAGCCAATCGTCTACCCTGGAAGTGACAACATGACCATATGCGGTGCACCAACATGTCTCCAAGAGGAGAAAGGACTAGGATTTCCTCCAAGGGGAAATCCTCGGTTGGTAGACTCCATTTTTCTCAACCTAAAGACCAACGAGGGAACAATGATGTTATTCCGATTAAAATAAATTTT
Source organism: Pinus taeda (assembly GCA_000404065.3). Taxonomy (NCBI): domain Eukaryota; kingdom Viridiplantae; phylum Streptophyta; class Pinopsida; order Pinales; family Pinaceae; genus Pinus; species Pinus taeda. Next base: position 11,026 of record APFE031322287.1, on the reverse strand, counting down.
AGACACTTTGACACAACCTATTTTTCAATTTTTGAGAGTCGAGAAAAAACAAAAGATGATTCTAGTCGCCTTCGATTTTTAATGAGCTTGAAGTGACAAGTGCTCAGATGAAACTTTTCCTTTAAGGAGTCTGAAAAGGAACGAAAGAGACTACTCTGGAAATCTAGACAAAGGGATTACCAAACCAATCGCAAAACTACAGAATAAGTTTTACGGTATGGCAGTCAATCTTCCCGAATGCTGTGTTCAATACATTGCAATCGATATGGCGGTAGACACGGCTTCCTAAGGATAAAGGATATAGCCTATTGTGGTCTCCCAATATATACTCGACGATACGTGGGAGCACAAGTCTATACTGGCACTTGTCATCTCAAAGAGGAGGAATCACCCAACCAACAATGAAAGTGACAGTTACTAGGGTTAACGACGCCGGAATACGTCTCTAGCCTAGACTTCTAGATGTCGTGTGTTAGGTTCCAAAGCATTTTTAGGTTCATTAAATTTATTTTATAATTGATCTTGTTTAAGGAATTTTCCTTTCAGGTTCACAGTGTGATGTACATATACAATTCCTAAAACGTAGTCTAAGATGATAAACAATCGTTTAATCTTCTTTTGCAATGAAAATCCTAGCTACTAACGAAAGAGAATCGAGGGTCTTTCAACAAAGAGCATATATCACACACTAAATGCACTGTTCTAAATCAAACGAAGCAGTGTAAATGGAAATGCACATGCATGTATTTGTTTTCAGCCTTCTTAATGTTTGAATGATAAGAGGAATGCTAAGTGCAAATCTGAATTATCGTTCCAAAGTGACAATACTAACAAATTTCTTTTCAAAACGAAGTGAAGATAATGATGACACTTTTTCAATTTCGAAATGAAAATTGTTTTTCACACTTAAAAAACTACTAATTCAAATCACATACAAGAATAATAGTATAATCAACTATCAAGAACAATGAGATTCTCTTATATGACTGAAAACGACACTTGCGACACTTTCAGATTAAGAAACCACAGCTCGATTACACTACTTCTTTGTAAAAGAGAACTAAAAATGGTGCACAATAGATAAAAAAATTTACAGTTCTTTGCACAATGGAGGCAGAATGATGAAAATAAAGGGGGTTTCCATAGAGATATACTGACCACAGATAGCAAAACTCCTGAATAGATCTGAAAAGTGTGAAGAAAAACCAAAGTCTAAAGGCAAAATTAACCTTCTCTGACCATCACACCTATTACACAGGGAATCCAGTATGCATCTCTCCTACTGCACACATGAGGTGCGATGCATACAGACTGCCTTGAAGAGAGGGTACGATAGTAACAGTGCGAGACTTCTACTTGGTCTTCGGTCACAATTTGCAGTTCAATTCAGGGATTTAGGCTGAGCAAGTGATATTCAGTAAATATAAATCACAGGGATTGATCTAAGGAGGTTACTAGAGCCACCACTAGGGAAATTAGAGTGTTTTCAGATCGATTGTTCAATTTATAAACAAAACTCAGAGATAGACTGAAGCAACATTGATCTACTTTGCACTTGCATAGCAAATGCAGTTCGAAGGCTAGCTGGCTTGACTTCAGGCTCCGTTTGTAAGTTTATAAAACAAACAAATATATACTAGCAAACAATCTACTCACTCCCGAGCAGAGTCACCATTTTGTTCTCAGAAATAGTGTCCACTTGGATCTACTATTCCTACTAAGACTGGTAGCTATCTTAGAAACAAACAAGTTAAAACTACTTTTGTTTTCCTTTATGCGAAATAAATAAGAGGGGAACAAAGGACACCAACCTCAGTCTTGCACTTGGTTCCTTTCCTGGTTCCTCTCCTTTCTGATAGATCTTTGCCGCTTCTTCTTCGCCTACCCAACTTCAAAGAGAACCTGTGGAATCAAAGCACCATAATACCATCAAAGAACAAGGATCTACAACCATAAACAATATAGGACTAGATATGTATTGACCACACAATTGCATAAACAATCAATCATACAAGAATGTGCAGGAAAACTTGAATAGCTTTATTAATATCAAGAATAGTAAAGAGGATTACAACCAATAGTTCTGACCCAACATCATCCTGCAGCAAGAAAGCCTTTCTTCACCTCATGTAAAGCTTAGATCACCCAACACTATGATGTTACATGAGGAAACCAACAACACTTCTCTACAAGATACAAGATTCCAGCATCTGGATCTCTGTGATGAGGGATCCATATATAGATGATTGTAGGGGGTGAGTCAGCTTCTGGGTTTTTTATTAGTGTCCTCTCTCTGATAGTTCTTGATTCCACTTGGAGATTGATGATCTCTTACTCATCCCTAGGTGAATTCAGAGAGACAAGTGTCAGAGGAGAAGTTTCTGGAAGATTCTATGATCCTCCACTTCGCAAACTTTGTTTTCCATTTGTCCATTCTCACCCATCGCACCGTACAGAAGGGCTTTCTAATATGCATCACACCCTTTACACTGAGTAGGTGATATGCATCACACCCCCTACACTGGGCATTCTATATGGTCTAGTTTTGACCAGTTCTGAGCAGTTTTTTGTGGAGAACTTCTAGGAGATGATGTAATCAGCTGCCCTTGTTCCTTTAGGGAGTGAAGAAACACTTTTAGGGACTTAGGAGCCCTTAGTTTATGGACATTTATGGTTGGGGTTGTAGTGCCCAAAAATGTTTATAACACAAATATGAAAGTCAAAATATATTTTAGAACACTTGAGGATTTATGGTCCATACAATATACTCAATCTTTGATTTGGGTCTTGCAAATTTTAAACTATTATGAGATGATTAGTTGTATTGATTTTGCACTTGAAATATTTACAAGTGCTAAGATGATGGACCTTGATGATGTTAACATCAAGATAAAAGTTGGTCAATTTTTACAGACCGTAAGAATTCCACATCTGTTCGAGGAAATGGAAGCATCATATCTACAAAGAAGAGATCCAGATTATATGCATTTAGATACTTTTCCTCAATATGAAATCTTCAAGCCATTTGCAAATTGGGAAATCAAGAATGGATACTGCAAGAAGAAACACGTTGAAAGACAATCTCAATGTGTAGAAAGAACTCTACAGTATATTAGAATCTTTTCAACACCATGGTAATTTTAATAGCCCAGAAATAAGGAATACTATTGAGCCAAATCCCTTTTTACAGGTTTTTGCAAATCAATTTTCAGAAAGTTCCAAATTTGCAGAAAATAAGGATGAAGTAAATAAAGTTTTGGGGTGGTTAAAAGAATTTCCCATGGAAAAGTTGGCTGAAAAAATTCATATTATCAAAAAATTGATTGAATTGCAAGGGAAGTATCCTGTTTTAAAGTTTTCTATGAATCAAAAGGCACTAATCACAGTCGAAGTAAGTTCAACAAATTGGACTGCATATACTATATGTCTAATTAGTCTATTATTATCAACCAGGGTATACACAATATTTAATTTTGAGTTCGGATGGCAAGAAAAGGAAGGTGTTAGTGATCACTACAAAATCTAGGTACAACACACCATCGAAACAGCTACTAGTATGTTCCAGAGTTTTAAATGGGAATTATTGGATGGAATAGAACTACCCGTGCTACAGATGGAAACTCTCTCAAAATCACATATAGATTCCTTCTTAGATATTGAGATAAATCCTACATCTTACATCAATAGATGGAGAAAGAAAGATGACCCATTCAAGTTACCCTAACAAAGCCATCATACCTACAAAGATCGAATAAAGTTGGAAGTACGACAGTCCTCTAAAGCAACCATAGCATATACAACAATAGCATCTTCAAAAGGAAAGGAAATTTTGTTTTTGGATGTGTACCGAGATGCTCGAGACCCCACCGAGCCGGACTATGAAGAAAAATATCTAAAGGTAATGGAGGAAGCATATCTGCAAGAGAATTAATCTTCTGATGAGTTCGATGATTATGACTCAGACCGAAGCCCTAAGGGACCATGGTGATAATCCTTAGACTCCTTGTAAATAATTGAAGGTTTGAATTATTGTACTGGAATATTGAGTAGACACTGTCGACTATGGCAATGCCGATAAGACCCTCAAATATTTCCACTTTGAATTATTTTCCTTAGTGTGCTTTTGAATTATTGTACTGGAATATTGAGTAGACACCGTCAGACTATGGAAATGCGGACAGACCCCTCAATTATTTCCACTTTGTTTCATGTCCAAAAAAAAAGAGAGTCTACAAAATAAGAAATCGGCAGAAGATAAGCACATATGGTTGGACTGAGTGCTCCAAAACTCTAAGATTTCTTATTCTCATATTGTAATGCTCTATAAATTTTCCTTTTAAGTTAATAAAAGCTTCACGCACCTTTTTACTCTAAGTTGAGTTGTTCACTTGATATCTTCTTCTAAGTATCAGTAAGGCTGCAAAGGAGGCATTAGTAAAGCTGCTGAGAGAAGTGCCTGAGGAGAGGCCAAGGTGCAAAAGACACGTGTAGCAAGTGCTAGAAGATACCGTCTCAAGGAATCCTTTTCAACTATAGAAAGATGTGTTGTTACTGAAGTAAATTCTAGATCCATGGAAAATTTTAGGGACGAATGTTTGCCCTTTGGCGAAATTAAGGGGTTTTAAATTTTTAGTGGGTAAATATTTTGTTTCATAGTACATTTTTACAAATCGCCTCAAATAGCCCACCTTATTTTAAGCGAGAGGGTAAAAAAGGTAAATTTAGCATTTGAAATTAGAAGTTACAACCTTCCATTCGCCCTAATTTTCAAGAATAGGTTTTATTTAAGTGAATCCTATGGGCCAAATACCATATTTATAAAAGAGGTATGGTAAATTAATAAAAATATAAATAAATGAGGAGTATGGTAAATAAATAAAGCATTTTTTATGTTTACTCCATAAGTCACCTTATATACATGCAAGGGTGTAAACAAATAAAAATATAAATAAAGTGGAGGTATGGTAAATAAATAAAGCCTCTTTTTATATTTAGTCCATAACCCCCTTTCTATTTATGAAGTCTCAAAAAAGAGGTTTTATTTAAGTGAATGTTATGGGACAAATACCATATTTGTAAAAGAGGTATGTTAAATTAATAAAAATATAAATAAACGAGAGGTATGGTAAACAAATAAAACATTTTTTTATATTTACTCCATAAGCCACCTTATGTTTACAAACACGAAAAATGCATTATATTTAGGTGAAACCTATGCGCAAAATACTATGGGCCAGATACCATGGGCTATATTATTATTAATACCATGCAAAAAAACATTATTAACCCTAATATTAGTATTAATAAAAATAAAAATGGCACATGGTATTGACCCATGGTATTCACATGGATTGTAGCCTATTTAAATGGGGGAATTAAACCAACATGGATGCATCTTTCCTCTAGATCTACGAAGCCCCGAGAGGTATCAAATATCGTGATATGCAAACTAGCATAGACTGAAAAAATATTTGATCTCTCTAGCTTGGTGGATCAAGAGTAGAAATGGATGTTGTAATTTATTGTATGTTAAACATTTTAACTTGGTTTAAATAAAAAATAAAATAAAATCAATTATTAATTTTATTATTTTTTATAAATTACTAATAGTAATTTTTAAGCTCTAGGTTTACGATAACCCATGCTAATACCATGGTATTCATGTGAGCATAGACTATTTAAATGGGAAATTCATGCTAATACCATGGTATTCATGCGAGAATAGACTCTTTAAATGGGAAATTCTATCATCTTAGATCCATATTAATTCTGGTCTACCAAGCGCTCAGAGGGATAAATTTTCACCCCCCTAAGAGTGGTAGATGTGGAGTTAAGATGGATATTGGTTGGTTTTTATGATAATGAAGATATTAAATAGACTTAGAAATTTATATTGTAAAAACATCTTAAGGTGAATGGTTAAAGCTACATTTAGTCACTTCACAAAATTTAGTAAAAAAATACCAATATCTCCATTAATATTGGTTTTTAACTTTTTCTGATTTAACAAAATAAATTCAAAACAATGAAACCTTTTCACTCTTTCCACATCACCCTCGCAGAAGACTTCTCACCATTTTTCAAACATTCTCTATAAGATATCTTCATGAAAAGGTTTAGGTACTGATGTTGGATTAGTTGTTTGAAAAATAAGTTGGTTTGTACAACCTTTCATCTTCTGTGCTATTCATAGTTTGCCCTAATGATTTGTAGGGGTTGGAGCCATTCTTAGTTTTTCCTAATGATCTGTAGGGGTTGGAGCCATCGCACCATATTTTCCTAAAAGGTGGAGATTGTTCACCAAAAATGAAATTAATATACATGTTACAATGATGTTAAAAAATGCGAGGCCTATGAGGGTAGTGAATTATGCTAATAAGCAATTTAGATTGGGAGTGACGTAATTAAATTTTATTATTTAATTGAAGATTTCCAATTAAAATAATAATAAATCTACATTTATATATTCATATATTGATTGGAAGGATTCTCACAATGGTCACTTCTTTCAATTAGATCCCCTTCAAGCCCTAGGGATACCTAATACTTTCTTATATAATATAGTTGGGGCTTGCTACTTGTTGGCGTATTGGGGTAAACAAACTTGATGTGTTTTTTTTATCTCACAGTTGGAGTCTATGGAATAAGAAAGAAATTTGATAACTTGAAAAAAGTGGTAGCTTGACAAAAGTTGTAGAGAAAAGATTAATCTCTCCTACCTTGACAGAACTTGTTGTCAATATCAACACCTACAAGAAATTTGTTGTGGAATATTATCAAAACTACTAGAAGGATATGAAAGAGTGTATTGTAAGAACCTTGACAAACATGGCCACTAAAACTTGGAACATTGTTTGTAGGAAGAGAAAGTTATGTTTCTTTTTCCAAACTTGTATGTTAGCATATTACAGTTTAATGAATATGTTTTCTTATTACCATATATGGTTTCATAGTTTAACAAAGCATTCGCCGAGACTTCACATTGTTTTATTATTTAGTGAAAGATTTTCCAAGATCTTACAAGATTTTATAATTTAGTGAAAGATTCTCCATCACTACAAGATAATATAATCTGGTGAGAGATTCGCCAAAAAAATTATATACACATATTATATTATTGACAAAATCGCCTCCCATTTTTCCTATGTATCATGGGGATTAGCCCATTTATGATACATATAAATTTAGGGTGGTTCTTAAAATTTTCCTTGTCTAGATCTCTTGAAAAGGAAATCAATTCTAAAAAATAATTATAGATAGTAGAGAATCTTGAAAGTTGGAATCCTCCAACTCTTCATGCAAATGATGTTTATAAAACTCCTCTCTCTAATATCTTTCAGAAGAAAATGCTTTTAAAAGAAGTGGAAGTTAAAATCAAAATCTCAGGTCCTTCTATACAGATTGTATCCCTTTCTTTGTTTACCACTGAAGAAATCAAAAAGTTTTGCCAATATGCAAAAGACAAAAAATATTCTTATTTACATTTTGGAGGTTTAAGGATAGGTTTGGCTCCTTTGTTTAGACATGGCTTAAATACTTCGTGCATGTCTGAAGTTTTTCGTACTCGACACTAGAACTATGATCATGCTAGAATAGGTACCATTGTTGGTAACCTATCTATTGGTTGTCAATATGGAGCAATTTTCCTTGATTACTCTATTACTCTTATGGATCCTCATCTGAAGGATTGTTGGAAACTTATGGGAGGAGTTCAAGGATTATAGATGGTTGATGAAAGTGAATTTTTATCTGTAATAATTCATACATCCTTCTAGTTGACTAATAGAGTCCATCCAAAGTTAAAACAGCCAGTAGACATTGTGTGTCAGTTAGTTTAAACAATGCACAAGTAGAGGGAGTGTCTTATGATTCTATAGGTTTACCAAATGACTAGTATTTTCAATACCAGTCTTTAGCTGATGAAAAGGAACCAGGAAGCCTGACAAGAAGAGCTTTGTTTCAAGAAGGTGAAATAAGAATACTTCAAGAAAATCCTTCCATCCCAATCTTAGAATCTACAGAATCATCTGCCCAAACAACGAGCACTTCTAGTCAACCTATGTTATCTTCAAATGAAATGTATATACCTGAAGTTAAGCATTTTTTTGCTGTAAATAAGATGTTTAGAATTTCTAATTCCTAGATAGCCCCAGTTGAAGAATAGCAATATACTAATCATCGCTTTGTAAAAGGAGGAAAATGGCCACCAAAAACGAAATTTTGTACTACCTCATCCTCCTAAAAGCAACCTCCTACAAGAGGTGATTGTGCCCCTTTAGTTGAACACAAATCCTCAAATCCAAACGATTTAGACCAATTGTATCAAATCGGTAATTATATTACCACATGGTGTTCTTATGCTAAAAATGTTATAGACGATCTAGGTGCACAAAATGAGCTGATCCTAGCCAATCTCAAGCTCTTACATGATGAAAAACAAGAAGAAAGAGCCGAGAAAGAGGCAAGGATGTAGAAAAATGAAAGAAGAAGAAAATATGAAGTAGCTCAAAGCTCAAAATTTTCTATAGATATGTCGACCCCAAATTTTTGGGATTTAGAAGAAACAAAAGCTAGTAGCTTTGAAACACCTTCTAGTCCAATGAAAATAGAGTCTATTCTAGAGCAGCCATGAAAAACAAAAGAAGAAATAGTGACTCTTGAAAATGAAGCTTTTAAGTTTCCATATTTTATCATGCCATCAATCCAAAAAGCAAATTTTGTTAAAGAAGTCCAAAAATATCCTAGAATAGAAGAAGATCTGTTTGCTTCTAATTCTAGTGGTTATATTTTGGATTTGGATAAATCAACAAATCCAGCTAAATCAATTCGAATATGGATCAGAGCCTTATACCAAATGCAAGTAACTACAAAGATCAATAATATGTCCATATTTGTTCTAGCAGAGAAAAGAATGGCCGGAATAGTTTATGATTAGTGGATTTGACCTCTTGAGTGAAAACGACAAGTAGTCATTGTAGTAGGACTTTCTACTCTAGAGGTACTACTGAAAACACAGTTTGTCCCCGAGCCAATAGATGAGAAGAAGCAAATCATTACAGACCTTGCTAGAATGGAACTGAAAGATTTAAAATATCTTGAAGCTTTTGGTTAAGATTTTATGGCCAAAGTGTACAAAGAAAATCTTTCAAATGATTTAGTTCAGAAAATTTATTTTCTGTCAAAATTACGAGGAAATCTAGGAGATCTGATTTCTAAAGATATTGAGCTTCAAAGAAAAACAATAGATGAGATTTACTGGATAGATCTTTTATTCAGGTGTCAAGAGAAAGTCAAATGTCTCTGTTGGCAAAAACAGGCACATGATATAACTCCCAGTGCCAATGTTTGTCGCGCTGCTTTGCCATGGACACCATTTAAGAAAAGGATAAAACATAAAAGGTATGGAAAATTCAAGACCAAGAAAATTGAAAATCCCAAACGACCTTTTAAAAATTTCAGATTTCTAAAGAAGAGGAGAGTGCCAAGAACCAAAAATAATTGTTGTTTCATATGCAAATAGGAAGGACACTATGCTCGTGCTTGTCCAAAAAGCACATCCGGTAAATTGAAACCATGTGTAGATATTGAAGAATTTTGTGATGATTGGTCTGTTGTACAATCAGAAGAAAAACCATCAGATGTATATATATTAACTGATGCTTCTTTTTTAGAAGATGAAGAGTTAGTCAATTCTATTCAGAAAATGAATATTTGTTATGATTATTCTACTGATGAATTTTCAGTTGAAGATGAAGAAGAAGAACTTCATTACAGTGAAGAATTCGAGACTGACATAGACAGTGTTGAAAATAGTGAAACAAAATCTTTATGTTGGTCTCCCCCACCAGAGAAAGACAAAGGAAAACAGGTTATCCCTATTCTCCCTCAGTTAAACTCCTTTTGTCCATATCAGAAAAATATTGGACAAACATCTTCAATGCCAGTTCCTGAATTTGATCCACCAGCAGAACAAACTTTCTTGAAGAAAATGTTAAAAACAAATAATCTCTTGTATATACTAATAGTCCGGTGGCTCAAACAATCTTGCCAGACCATTGTTGTTTAAAGGATTATGGAAACCTCTCTAGAATATCCTAATTTCATAAATAATCAGAGGTACAATTAATCTTACTCACTATGCGGATAATATTTCTTTAAAAATAAGTGGGAATATTGTCAAGATATCTTCTATACAGCATTATGACCCGTCTGCTAGTTTAATTCTAGGTATGCCATTTATCAATTTTGTTTTACCGTGACTATTAGTGAAGATAAATTTATCTGGAATTTCAAAAAACAAGCAATCTTTGTTTCGAGATTAAAATTTGCAAACTCTGATGTAAGAAGAGAAAGCCAGAAGAAGATCAGCACAAGAAAGCCAAAAAATGATTCCAAAGATTTGCAGAAAGTACTACAGATTTATGAAGAAAAGGAAGCTCTCAAAACAAAACAAAAAGTAGCAATAGTGATCCAGATTTAAATAGGAACGCAACAAAATACAGAGATAACCATATACACAAAGATGCAGCGGAAACAATGCTTCATTTCGTTAATGAAAAAATACCTAAATATGCTTACAACCAGAAATGGAAATAAACCAACTAGGGCAATGGTAGCCTATCTCTGAGAAGAGATGTGGTGACTACATGCCTTTGAATTGTTCTGAACTGTGTTACAATGAGGCTCGAAGGCCTATTTATTGTTGAGAAACAATGGAAAACCCTTCACATTCCAAAACCTAACCCTAGAAGATGAAACGCCAAATTGTGGGCCATGTTTTGGGTAAATTGGTACATCAATTTCCCGAGGTCATAACTTTGGCATACGATCTCTGTTTGACACGCATGATATCTCGTTAGAAAGATCTATATGAGAACTACCACTTTGGGAAGGGCAACATCGGTCCATGGACCCATGTTGCCCCCCAGATTTCCCAAAAAACGTCGTTTAGGGCCTCAAAATGGCTCCAGAAGTTCAGGACCCGAAAAACTACTAAAAATAGTAAGTTGTGCTACAATTAAGGAAA
>APFE031322282.1:0-32740 GCA_000404065.3 Pinus taeda | reverse complement strand
CAAAGCCTACTGATGCTACTCAAGCTGAGCTTGGCAAAAGAAGACCGCAAAATGTCGAAGGATTTTGTTGGAGGGCGTGAAGGATCACATTGTGTCCAGCCTCCATGGAAAGGCTACTCCATATTTGATGTGGAAATCATTAACAGAATTATTCCAAATCAAGAGCGATCAGAGGAAGCTGGCGCTCAAAGATAAACTCAGAAACATCAAATGCGAGAAGGGTGACAGTATTCCCAAGTATCTCACGAAGTTCACTCAGTGTCGAGATGAGCTGGGAAGTGTGGGGGTTACTGTCGATGATGAGGACTTGGTAAGCTTGGCTCTCCTTGGTCTTTTGAAGAGTTGGCATTCCTATTAGGACTCTGTCAATGGTCGAGAGAAATTACCAAGATGGGAAAGACTGTGGTCAGATCTTACGCAGGAGGAGATCAGGTAGAGTACTAGGGACAGATCTTTATCAAAGGGAACTGATGAAGAAAATTGCGCTTTGGTTGCCAAAGCAAAGAAAGGGAAGAGCAAGAAAGCTTCTCAGTCTGGTGCGAAAGGCAAGAAGTAGGACATGTCCAAGGTGAAGTGTTTTCAGTGTCACCAGCACGGACACTATGCCACAAATTGTCCGCAGACGAAGAAGAACAAGCAAGCTACTGGATCTGCAGTAGGAGAGGCTCTAGCCTCACAGTTTGAGCTTGATTTTTCATTGATTGCATGCTTGGTTTCAAGTGTGATGGGATCGGTGTGGTTCTTGGACAGTGGTGCGTCTTTTCACATGACAAGAGACAGAGATTTGTTTTTTGATCTGGAGGACAAAGATCTTGGGGTGCACATCGAGATGGGTGATGATGGTAGATACAGTGCGACCGGTATCGGTACCATTTCCTTTGAGAGGGAGTCTGGTATACCCTTCATATTGAAGGAAGACATGCATGTTCCAGGATTGAAGAAGAATCTTATCTCTGTGGCGATGTTAGAAGACAAGGGGTATGATGTTGTTTTCAGCAAGGGAAAAGCTTTCCTACATAGCAAGACAACTGGTGAGACCTGGAAGATAGGGGTTCGAGTAAGGAACCTTTATCAGTTGCATGTAGATGGATGCGCAGCAATGGCAGGCAAGGCAGAAGGATTGGTGAGCCGGGATGATGGTGAGTTGTGGCACAGGAGATTGGGTCACCTTCACCACGGAGCCTTGAAGATACTGCAGCAGATCACTACATGGCTTCCTAAAAGCACACTTGCGCAGTCAGATCAGTGCAAGGGTTGTACTTTGGGGAAGTTTGTGAAATCCAACTTTGACGAGAAGGATAGTCATGCCACGACAATCCTTGAGAAAATTCACACAGACATGTTTGGACCTTTCTCAGTTGCTTCGACAGCAAAACACAGGTATTATGTGATTTTTGTTGATGATTTCTCTCGTAAGTGCTAGATCTTCTTCATGTAGAAGAAGAGCGAGACATATTCAAAGTTCTTTGAATTCAAATCACCGGTTGAGAAGGAATCATGGAAGAAGGTGAAGGCTCTTAGTAGCAATAATGGTGGTGAATACATCTCAGATGAGTTCAAGGATTTCTGCAAGGCAGAAGGGATTCGAAGAGAGCTCATAGCTCCCCATAAACCACAGCAGAATGGGGTAGCTGAGCGGAAGAACAGAATGATTGTGGGTGCTGCATGGGTGATGTTGCATGATCAGGGCCTACCCCTTCACTTGTGGGCGGAAGCATGCAATACAATAGTTTATGTGTAGAACTTTTGTCCTCATAAGATACTTGGCATGAGTACACCCGAGGAGGCTTATTCTGGTAAGAAGCCTGATCTTTCTCATTTGAGGATTTTTGGTGCTAACGTTTACATGCATGTGATGAAGGATTCCAGGAAGAAGTTGGAGCCGATTACAGAGGTTGGGATATTTGTGGGGTACAGCGATACGCCCCACAACTATCGTGTGTATTTGCCAGATAGTGGTAAAACTGTTGTGCGACGAGATATAAAATTTCAGGAGCAGAAAGCCATGAAGTGTTCGCTTGAGAGGGAGCTACACTTACATGCAGATGAGGAGCTATTAGTTCCTAAGGATGAGCTTCAAGACATGGATCAGCCACAGGACGAGGTTCATGGAGTGGAAGAGACCACTCAAGCAACACCAACCATCAAAGGGCGAAAGCACTTGACAGAAGCTGAGCGACTGGCTCAAGATGCAGAGAAATTTGTAGGACCACCTACAGCCCAACGCAGGCAGAGATAGTCACCTGATCGGTACACTGGATACATGGCTCTTATGAGCAAGTGTGTTGTGACTGAGCCATCCTCTTTCGAGGAAGCTGTGGAGGATCCCTCATGGGTAGACGCCATGGTGGAAGAGTATGATTCTATTGTCAGAAACAGTGCATGGGAGATTGTTCCTAGACCGGAAGGGAAATCAGTGGTGGGTTTGAGATGGATCTACAAAGTTAAGCAGGTAGCTGATGGGAGTGTGGAGAAGTACAAGGCAAGATTTGTTGCCCGAGGCTTTTCACAGATTGAGGTGATCGATTATGAGGAGACCTTTGCACCTGTCGCAAGGTATTCTTCCATACGGACGATTCTTGATCTCTCAGTGCAGATGGGATGGCACATTCATCAGATGGATGTGAAGAATGTGTTCCTCAACAAAGTCATTGAGGAGGAGGTGTACATTGAGCAGCCCGAAGGCTTTGAGGTCTTCAGCAGCGAGTCGCATGTGTGCAGGCTCAAGAGAGTGTTGTAAGGGTTGAAGCAAGCACCACGTGCTTGGTACACATGGATAGACAGCTATTTCATCGAACTTGGATTCTCCAAGAGAGAGGTCGATCCTAACCTCTACCAGATTGTGGTGGAGAGTAAGTTGCTTATCATTGTACTGTATGTAGATGATTTGATTCTAACGGGTGATGAGCTATTGATACTTTCATGAAAGGATGATCTTGCTAATGAGTTTGAGATGAAGGACTTGGGCCTCCTTCACTATTTCCTAGGATTGGAAATATGGTAGTGCAATGGTGGACTGTTTGTTTCTCAGGGTAAGTATGCTCGGGAGATACTGGAGAAGTTCAACATGCATGGTTGCAAGCCTATTGATACTCCTCTTCCTGGAGGTTGGAGGAAGGAGGATGCCACTTCGGGAGAAGAAGTGGATGCCACTGTTTATCGACAGTTGGTGGGGTCACTGATGTATTTGGTCAATACACAACCCGTTATATGCTATGCAGTTAACCAGTTTTCACAAGCTATGGTTAAGCCTACCAAGCTCTTCTGGAAGGCGGGCAAGCATGTATTGCGTTATTTGAGAGGCACATTGGGATATGGATTTTGGTACAGACAGGAGGATGAGGTGAAGCTATGTGGCTTCATGGATGCAGATTGGGTAGGAATCCCAACAGACAGAAAGAGCACATCAGGAGGGGTCTTCAGTATTGGATCGACAATAGTTTCTTGGTACAACAGGAAGCAGAGATCCATGGCACTCAGTTCAGCAAAGGCCGAGTATATGGCAGCAACTTTGGCTGCATGCGAGGCTATATGGATGACGAAGATTCTGGTTGGTTTGTTCGGTTCTCATTTAGAGCCTACTGTGATTTACTATGATAACCAGAGTTGCATTAAACTCTTGGCTAATCCTGTATTTCATGATAGATCTAAACACATTGACATCAAGTACCATCATATCAGAGATTGTGTGCAGCAGAGGATCATGTTACTTTCATACATTCCAATGGAGGATCAGGATGCTGATATTCTGACGAAGGCTCTCACCAGGAGCAAATTCGAGTACCACTGAGGTAGGATAGGGGTTGCTGATAATCCATATCTTGTCGAGAGGGAGTGTTGAGATTGCAACAAGATGATGGAGCTTAGTGAAAAGAGTCGCCTTCACTAAGTGGGCCCGCAGGCAAATTATGGCACAAGATCTATTTTTGGATCATGGCAGGGATGATTACAGCAGGAGTGATCACAACAGGAGTGATCACAGCAGGAGTGATCAAAGTCTATTTTTAGACTCGCTGTCAAAAATAGAAAAGTTAAATATTATTGTCTTATAATAATATTTAGACTATAAACATTATCTTATTCTCTTGGAGCACTTCAATTTGAGCTACAGATGTGGCACATGCAACTGTCAGAAGGAAATACGTTTTCTTTGTGGGTCAGTTGAGTTGTTGCATGCATGACTTGAGTTAGAACTCAATCAGTTGAGTTTGGTGGAGTTGATTGTGGAGTTGATGGAGTTGTGTTCAGTTTGACTTGGTTAAACTAGTTGTAATTAGTCTAACTGCAAATAGACTAATGATGAGTTGTTAAACTAATTATTAACTCATAATGCAACTAAAGAATACATCAGTTAACTCAGTTGCATGTCAGTGCATGTTCAGTTCAGCAGGGATAGGTGTTAGAGGATCAGATTGCTATCATTTGTGACTATAGTTGTGCATGAGAATTTGCACAATCAATGGGATTGAGTTATGCCAATGAGAATTGGCCAATACCAAGTGATTATAGCCTTTGCTCACGTGATTCCCAGTGTGAGTGATTCTTTTGAGGTAAATACGAGTTTGGTTCAACCATTCTCATCCATTCTTGAGCAAGTATTGAGCAGTGGAGGTAGGCAAGCAATGGAATAGATTTGGAGATCAGATCTGAGCTGTATTGTGTGTAACAGGTGGAGATAGTGCTGGGATACTTGTGAGAAGTATTGACTATTGTAATGTTACATGTTCTCAATCATTAATATACAGATAGTGTGGGGTTTTTAGCTATAAGCTTTCCCCGAGTTACATATTGTGTTAATGTGTGCATGCTCTTGATGTTTTATTGTTATTGATACTGCTATATTGATGATCAACGTAGAGGAGCTTATGTATTGTGTATTTATTCCGCAATAGTACATGATCAGGATAATCTCCATTGAATATGTGTTTATTATTCAAAATTTATACACATTGTGCCAAAACTAGTGCCAATATTTTAAGTGTAGGTAAAATGAAGAGATTGATTAATTCAAGCAAAGGGTGCATGCTCATGGTTGTGACAGAAAAAAATACAAAGACATCTGAAGCTTTCCAAGGCTATGATCCCCCTCATAAAAAATAATTGTATGAAATTGTTTCTAACTATGTTGGGATTTTTTAGGAACCAAGTGCCTTGCCTCCAAATAGTGAGATCCAACATGAGATTCACTTGCAGCAAGATGCTCCTTCACCCAACATTAGTATGTACAAGTTGTCGGTCATTAAGATGGAGGAGTTAAAGTAGTAGGTGCAGGAAATGGTTAACCAAGGGGTCATAAGGCCAAGTTCTTCTCCATATTATCCACCTATCATGTTGTTGCCAAAGAAGGATGGAACATGGAGGATTTGCATGGACTAGATAGAACTTAACAAAATAATGGTCAAGATTGCAAAAAAAGATTTATGGAAGATTGCATTAAAGAAAAAACATGGGTTTTTTGAATGGCTAGTGATGCCATTCAGACTATGCAATGCTCTAGCCACATTTGGACTATGAAATGCTTCAGCCACATTCATGAGGGTGATGAATGATGTTTTCAGGCATTTTCTTGATGATTTTGTACTTGTGTATCTTGATGAAATTATTTCTTTCATTAGAACATGGGAAGATCATGTGAGTCATGTTAAAAAGGTCTTGGATGTTTTTCAAAAAGAAAATTTGTATGTTAAAATGTCTAAGTGTAAATTTGGTAAGACCTCTTTGGTTTACTTGGGTCACATTATGAGAGGTGAATATTTAAGAATAAATCCTTCTAAAATTGATGTGATTGTAAAGTGGCCTAAACCCCCCAATATTACATAGGTTCATAGATTTTTGGGTGCATTACAATACTGGAGAAGGTTCATTTCCAACTTCTTCGTCATTGCATCCCCTTTACATGCATTGAAAAGTGTGAAGCATACCTTTCAGTGGGGAGGAAAGAAACATAAAGCCTTTGATACACTGAAAGAGAAGATCAGTACCACACCAATTTTGGCCTTACCTGACCTCCAGTATCCTTTTGAGATTGAGAAAAATGCGAGTGGGTACTCCATGGGAGTAGTGTTGATGCAACAAAGGAAACTTATATGTTACCGTTCAGAGATGTTCTCCAAATCTTTTGTGAACTATCCCACATATGACAAGGAGTTGTATTACTTGGTGCAAAGTGTGAAGAAGTGGAAGGAATGTTTGATTGGCAAGGAGACCATCATTCACATAGATAACTAGTCCTTGCAGTACCTTGAGTCACAAACCAAGCCTCAACAAGCATGTCATTTTAGATGGATGGGATTCCTCAATAGTTTCACTTGGTAATAAAATACAAGAAGGAGACCAACAACAAAGTGGTAGATATGCTTTCTCGCCCTACTATTTTTGTGTCTATAGTTTTACAAAATGCCTCTTTATCTTTTGAAATTTATGTTGAGCAGTACGTTGATGACAATGACTGTTGGGAACGGGTCCCCTAGGGGTCAATTTTGGGGTTAAACACACAAGTTTTGGGGCAGAAGGCTCAAACTTTGTGTAAAGAAATGTAAAGTCTCTGCATTTTTGTGGTTGCAGAGTGCGAAGATGTCTAAAGTTAAAAGGGTTTTCTTCCCTTAGTCTAGATAAGTTCTATCGGTTTTGGAGATCTACCCATGGTCTGCAGACCATGGGATTGTATGAAAAGGGAAGTCTTAGAAGATCTAAGGGGATAGTATAGTAAGTAAGTTAGGATTCATGAGTCATTGGTAAGTTTGGATGAGCTAATAATGGTAGTATTAGCGTAGGAAGAGGCTCTGCAGCTGAGTGCGTAGAGGCCTAGGGTGGAAGTCTACATCTAAGTGCGCGGACCCCTGCAACTCTGTGCGCAGGGCTAATAGAGTCTTTATTTGGAACTTGAATCATAAATAAAGAGAAGTATTCTGGAATCATCGTGTTTTTTGTCTCTGATTATTGCATGCACTTATGATACGTTAAGTTTTGGGTTAACATTATAATGTCAAATTGATGTGTGAATGTAGCTATTTCTATCTATTATTTGAATGCAGGTAATAATGTATGTTTACACGAGGGTAATCTTAATTTCATGATAAAGTTGGCTAACCACTAAGATAATTAGGGAATGAGATAGTAACATAGTAAAAAGGTGCACGTAAGTGCCTAAATCATTATTTAGTGTTGCGCAAAGGATAGTCAGATACCTTCACAGAGGTTCTTAAGGATGGAAGAAGAAATACATCGATAAGCCCTAAAAGGCTTATCAATCTGCGCAATGGCAGGGATTAAGATATAAAACTGACATCACAGCCATCTCAAGGTGTGGAAACTTGGTTCATGCATCCCCCCATACTAATTTGGGTGAGACATTGATCTGCACTCCATGGACTTATGCCGAAAGAGAAAGTGTGTAGGTATTTGCATGGCTGTCTAACGACAAACCTGGGTCAGGGCCCATCAAGCAAAAAAATGGATTTGTTGCTAGGAACGGGATCTACATAATGAGATGTGTGATGTCATATCATTGGAATCCAACTAAGAAAGAGATCGAAAAATGGTTGGCTAAAAAAGCTCATCGATCTATGCGAAGGTAGGGATTAAGATATAAAACTGACATCACAATAATCTCGGGGTGTAGAAACTTGGTTCCTGAATCCCTCCATACTGCTTCAGGTGAGACTTCATTCCGTGCTCTGCGGACTAATGCCGAAAGGGCCAGTAGTGTAGGGATTTTCTTGGCTGCCTAACACTGAACCTGGGTCAGCGCCCATCAAGCTAACAAATGGATCCGTTGTCGAGACTAGGATCTGCATTACGAGAGGTGTGATGTTGTATCATTGGAATCCAACTAAGAAAGAGATTGAAAACTGGTTGGATAAAATTGGTTATCGATCTACACGGAGGCAGGGATTAAGATATAAAACCGACATCACAACCATCTCAGGGTGTGGAAACTTGGTTCCAGCATCCCCCCATACTACTTCGGGTGAGACTTCGGTCCGTGCTCCGCAGATTGATGCCAAAAGGGCTAGTAGTGTAGGGATTTTCTTGGCTACCTAATGCTAAACCTAGGTCAGGGCCCATCAAACCAACAAATGGTTTCTTTGCCTAGACTGGGATCTGCATAACGAGATGTGTGATGTTGTATCATTGGAATCCAACTAAGAAAGAGATAGAAAACTGATTGGATAAAAATATCCATGAATTTGCAGCGTAAGAAAACAAGAATCCGCAATTGATGAAAGAATAGCGGTTGGACAGGTACCTGTACATAGAAATACACGAAATATTCTTAATTTCCTTCCTAGTTGAGTTATACGAGTGGATCATGAAGTTGGTAGATGGCCAAGGAAGGTGGAGGCTTGACACTCCAATTGTTTGGACACTGGAGTTAGTAAGGATATTGGAAGCGTCTGAAGATAAGATCATGCGCGCCATCGACCATTGGCTCGACCGCATCATGGGAGGATTTATGACATAATTCACAGTCGATATCTCTGTCAGTTAAGGTGAAGCAAAGCGCCGCTTCTTTAAAGGACCACGAGGTAAGTATTTCAAGTCACTAAATACTTGGATTAAGATACTCTTGTGTGAACAACAGGCTTGCAGTTACCTTGATGTTTACAGCTACACAAAGTTGAAATTCTTTCAGGGATGGAGGAATAAAACTTCCTAAGTATAGCCTGCTGATCAGGCCTCCTTTGAGTGATGATGAAGGAGCACTGCAGACTTCTCCCCTAAGTGATAGTCAGTTGATAAGAGAAGGGTTCCCGCAAATACCTACAACGCCTCCACCCTCATCCCAACCATATACACCACCTCCATTGCTCACCCCATCATCTAGACCACCACCACCTCCACCACTTTTTAATATAGCGAACACTGTAAAATTGTCTGTATTCAAGGGAGTAGGGAATGAATATTCGGACCAGTTTTGGTTCATTGTGAAGGCTATATGGGAAGCCCAGGGTATCGCGAATGACCAAATGAAGAAAGCCATGTTGGTTAGTGCTCTGCAGGACCACACACTAACATGGTACATTAAGTATAGTACTGATAACCCAACATCTGCATTGGCAGATATCCAAGCTGCGCTGAATAGAGAATTCAGTAGACCTAAGTCTCAAGCGCAATTGATTGTAGGATTCAAGGAGATTATGATGAAGCCTAGGGAGATGCCCTGGGATTTGGATCAAAGATTGAACTATATGATTCATGTAGCCAACATGAACCTAACTGACAGGAAGCACCACAAATGGTTCATAGCCTCGCTCTTGCCCCACCTAAGGGTTGTGCTATCACAACAGAAGATTGGGACCTAATCGGAAGCTCTGGAAATTACAATGAGGCTGCGTGAGACCCCAATGCAACATGCTAATCTGGGGGTTCAACAGATTCATGCACAGTTGCAAAACCTTTGTCTCGAAATGCAAAGTCTGAAGAAGGACGGAATAACTCAGCCAGAGGTGCACGAAGAAGTTTGGTGCCTAAAATGCAAGGGTTAGGGGCATGACAAGAATCATTTCCCAGTCTTCATGAACTATGTTGCATCAGGAAGACCAATGCCTCTATGGCCAGAGGCTATTGTAGGGCTAAGTACAAGGCCCGCATTATGGTGCGCTATATGTTAGGTGGCTACGAAACATGCAACTAATAATTTCCATTTGCTATAGAAATTCATACAAACACCACAACAACTCTTTTGCAATTTTTGTTAATCAGTAGGTCACGATGAGTGCAATTACCATAGTTACGAAATAATGATGGACAGGACACCTGCATACAGATGCAGGCAAAAACGCGGCCTCTGGACCAATGCATCGGGAGAACGTGAGGTGAGTATCAGGGGTGCAACCAAGTCCGAGGTGGAGGAGGCCATGTACAGCTAATTTGTTACAATTGTGGAGGCCCAGGACAGTATGCGAGGGAATTTCCGAATCCAACACGATTGTCATGTTGTTACTGTACTCAGTTTGACCATGCAACTGAGGATTGCTCAATATTGTTGGATAAGATTCGCGAAAAGGGGAAACACCCTCCACAGCCAACATAGGACCTCCAGATGATGAGGGTTGAGCCCCACGAGGAAGACCCTAAGGTAATTATTATGCTGTGAAACGGAAATATGATGGGGGAGGATCAAGGCAACCAGCCTGTAGAAGGCGAATGGGTCCACAAAGCACCAAAAAAAGAGGCTGGGTTTGATCTGGAGTGCGCAAAAGAAACATTTATGGAAGCAAAGAAAAGCAAACCAGTTGAAGAAATGGACCCATCCATGATTACTACATTATTGGAGACCTACATGAAACTTCTCCACGATAGTAAGTTTGTGAAGGGCCTACAGGAACTAATCAATCTATGTGCTGGTAAGGATGGCACTATGGATGAACCACGGGTGGTCAGGAAGCTTGGCAAGCACAAGGCAAGGACCAAGTGTAAAATGAGACTAACCGCACAGATAGGGGAATACGAGATGGACCAAGTTATCCTAGATCTAGGGTTCGACGTGAATGTTTTTCCAAAACAGACTTGGGAAAGAATTGGGAGACCAATGCTCCAGTGGTCTCTGATCCAGTTAAGAATGGAGAATCAACAGAAAATTATCCCAATGGGGAGGCTGTAGGGGTAATAGCTAACATCGAGGGTGCGAGTACACTGGCAGAGTTTGAAGTAATAGAGATTATGGATGATAGCAATCCCTACCCTGCGCTCCTTAGAATCGATTGGGCCACTGAAATGAATGGGGTAATCAACTTGAAGAAGAAAAATATGATATTTGAAAAGAAGTTGCTTCGCGTGGTGGTTTCAGTGGATTCCACGGAAGGACCACGCTATACAAAAACCATTCCAAGATTATGAAAGTGATGATGATATGGACCAGATTTAAAACATAACAACGTGAGAGTAGGATTGGGTGAATCTGACAATGGATGGACATATTGCATGGGATCGTGAAAGCTCCTACACGTCAAATTTGGACGAAGAATTAGAGCACTAGAAGAACCGGCTGCATGAATTATCTATGTTGTGCTATAATATGATGACCATGTTAGGTAAAATTGAATCAGGATAGAGTCAAAGTTGACCAGGTTAAACAGTGATGGTTTTGGGGCACATGGTATTGTGCACCCATAGTATTTTTCCCATGGTATTATATGTAATGGAGCTTATAAAAGGATGGAAGGACTTCATTGTAACAAATACCTAGAGGTGTGCGGTGAAGGCTCACTTGGTCGAATTGTCCAGGATTTTGGCCAATGATAATAAGATCTTATTAGGTTGGGTTTTTCCCCAGATTTGGGGTTTTCCCGGATAAACATTTGTGTTTATGTGTTTATGGTTGTTGCTGGTTATTTTTATATTTATTCCTCTAAGTAATTATTTATGTTATGTAGTAAATTTCTTAACAGACCAAGTCATTGTGTTGTGTGTCATCCGAAGTCAGGGATCTTCCTCATTATCATGGGCTAACTGATGTTGATTTATTTTTGGATGCATTTGAAAGAGAAGTGTCAGAGAAACATTGCTTCCAGGCCTTGACTAGGTATTGTGCGCTATGCTCGCAAGATGGTGGGGTATGCACGAGGATAATTTCAATGATTGGTACAACTATAGGAGGATAATGAGAATACATTTTGGGCAGCCAAAAGTGTGGATGACAGATAAGTATGATGGAAGGGATGATGCATTTGATCACCTGGCCAAATGGACTAAGGTTTATGTAGCAAAGCCCCAACCTGAATGGGTGCATCTGTTTTGTCATAGCCTGGGTGTCAGACCTTGGGTGTCATACCAATGAATTGGTACTTGGAAACCGAGCTCCGCCATGGCACTGAAGAGTGGGACATCTTGCACTAGGGGTTTATAATGACATTAAGCTTTGAGGATGGGTTTGAATGTATTGACATGGCACTATAGGAGGTTAAAGCAGTGATCTTTAGGATACTACAAGATCCTTTGGACCTAGTCCAACCTGATTGGACTATCCAGCTGAGTCACACACTGGAATGCTATAATGTGACCACTGAAGAAGAAGACGAGGATACTTGAAAGATTAATATTCCGAAAACTGAAGGTCACCGTGAGGTTGAAGGTCTCAAGATAGAGGATCCTGACATAACCATGCCGCTAAAAACCAGGCAGGTCAACATTGGCACAGAGGCAAAACCAAAATTTGCAAACATTGGGGACTATTAGGATGATGTGACAGTAGACAAGGTTGTTGCGCTCCTCCACGAATATCAGGATTTGTTCCCTAGGAAGTTTTATGATTTAAAAGGGATAATAGGAGACCTAGGTGTCATGAAGATGACCCTGAAACCGAATGCAAAGCCTATAAAACAAAGACCTTACCACCATAATCCTAAGTACAAGGAAAGGGTTCACACTGAGTTAGATAAGATGCTTACAGGAGGAATTATTACACCAGTGGAAGAATCTAATTGGGTAAGCCTGATAGTGGTCCAAGAAAAGAAACAAAAAGAAGAAATAAGGATATGCGTGGATCTCCAGAAGCTGAATGATGCTTGCGTGCATGATTCTTTTGTGACCCCGTTCACCAATGAGGTGCTGGATAATGTGGGCAGCCAAGAAGCATACTCCTTCACTGATGGGTTCTCTAGGTACCAGTAGATCAAAATCGAGCTTGAGGATAGAAGCAAGATGACCTTCATGACTGAATGGGGATGTTTTTAGTACACCATAATGCCTTTTGGGCTGAAGAATGTGCCAACAATATTCTCGCGTGTAGTAATTGCGAAATTCAATGACTTCATTCATAAGTTTATAGAGGTATACTTTGACGATTGGACAGTCTTTGGATTGGTCAAGTGTCATGTGGTAAGTATGCGCTTGATGTTAGATACATGTCAGTGATACCAGATAGTGCTCAATCTAAAGAAGTGTTTGTTTTGTGTCCCTTTCGGGATCCTACTGGGTCATGTGATATGCAGATAGGGATAAATGGTAGACCCCGTGAAGATCACGGTGATATTCAACTTGGAGGTGCCAAGGAATGTGAAACAGCTGCGCGCAACTCTAGTGCATACTGGATACTATAGGAAGTTCATCAAGAGCTACGCCCATATCACCGCACCAATGGAGAAATTGTTGAAGAAGGTTGCTACATTCTGCTGAAGCGATGAATGCCAGAGGAGCTTGGATGTGCTAAAGGAGAAAATGGTGATCGTGCTAATCCTAATCTTCCCAGACCAGAAGAAGGAATTTCATGTGCACATGGATGCCTCATGTATTGCACTAGGGGACATGCTGACACAGGCAAGCGAGGGGGAATTGGACCATCCCATAGCATTTGCAAACAGGAAGCTTTCCAAGGCTAAGAAGAACTATTCCACTACAGAGCACAAAGGACTAGCCATGGTATACACACTCCAAACGTTCAGGCACTATTTGATGGGTGGACATTTTAAGATGTATACAGATCATTCTACATTGAAATACCTGGTCAATATGCTTGTGTTGAGGAGGAAGATTTGCAAATGGTTATTGTTGTTCCAGGAGTATGACTTTGAAGTTATTATGAAGCCAGGACAACTGAATGCAAGACGTGATTACCTGTGGCACATTGAAATGGGAGAGGAACCTACTAATTTAGAGGAAGGCTTGCTTGATGCATATCTCTTTGCAGTGCACATTGCGGACAATCACTTTGAAGATATCATACATTTCCTAATGATGAGAACTACTCCAGAAGGTTATAAAAGCCAACAAAATAAGGAGTTAGTAGTTCATGCAACAGACTTCTCCGTCATTGTAGGGCACTTGTACAAAATGGGGTTAGACAAAATATTGCGACGTTATGTACCCGACTTTGAACGAAGCAACATTCTCACAGAGGCTCGTGGAGGTGTTGCAGGAGGACATTATGCAGGAAAAGCAACAATGCAGAAGGCTCTATGTGCTAGGTGGTAGGGCCTGTGATGCATGTCAAAGGACTGGCAAGCCATTACGGAGGGATGAGCTGCCTTTGATGCCACAGGGGACATTACAACCATTCAAGAAATGGGTGATCAACTTTGTAGGCCCAATTTAGCCTCCAGGAAAGAAGATAGGTGTGCAGTACATCATCACTGTGACTGAGTACTTGACCAGGTGGGTAGAGGCACAGCCAATGAAGGACTATATAGGCACGCCAACAGTAAAGTTTCCTTTTGAATACATATTGACAAGATTTGGTTTTCCAAAGATCTTGATGAGAAATCACAGTATGCACTTTCTTAACAAAACAATCAGTGCGTTGGTAGAAGAGTTTTAGGTGTATCATCAGAAGAGCACACCTTATCACCCATAGGCCAATGGGATGGTGGAAGCATTCGATAAGAAACTAGAGAATGCTTTGATGAAGGTCTGCAATGCTTAGAGAAGTGACTGGGATGTGTGTGTACCAGCATTACTATGGGCCTACAGAACAACTTTCAGGAAGTTTACTGGGCAAACACATTTCAGTGTCGCGAATGGCATAAAAGTTGTGATGCTAATGGAATAAACTGTACCTAGTCTATGCATAGTGGCACTCATAGGAATGGCAGATCGTGGAGCCTTGGAGGAGAGGCTCCCACAACTAGCAGAGCTTGAGGAGGATAGATTTCTAGCTAGATTTCATCAACAAGTTCAAAAGGAGCGTGAAAATGCATGGCACGATCAGCACATCAAACTGCGCACCTTCAAGTTAAATGATCTGGTCTTGTTATATGACAGTAAATTTGACAAATTTCCAGGGAAATTTCATATGCACTAGATAGGGCCATATGTTATCAAGGAGATTACTAATGGTGGAGTAGTTTAGTTGGTCAAATTGAATGGAGAACCCTTCCTAGGGAACGTGAATGGCAGCCGATTAAAGCCATACACCAGCAATCTAGCGAGGTGACTATATGAGGGAAGCACAATCTTAGCACTCGAGGTAGTTGAAAGGAAGCGCGGGACTATAAACTACAGTGGCCGAGTTAGAGAGCTGTGTGATCAGGGAACTGTGCAGAATCAAGATATGTCACAAATCTCCACGGAAGTGTGCATGGGGTTGCGCTACCAAGGAAGCAACCATGCAAAGCAGTTAGAAAGTGACCGTTAATGTCATTGTTCATGATTTGATGATGAAAAAACGACCAAATGGAGTAGGGGGTGGCATTTAAGTCAGATTTTATGGACCAGATCTCTAAAAATATACTGCCAATCTAGCATTAATGAACCGATTTTAGGGGGAACAGTCGGATTTGAATTTGAAAGTGCCTATAAATCACAAGTGGCTGCTTAACGAAAAACACTTGGAATTTTGAGAATTGAGTTGTTGAACTCTCAGGCACACATGAACCGTGTAACCTTCAAGCTTTTGCTAGCAAGTTTGTGTTTGAGATGTTGTCACAAGCGAATCAGGAGTTATTACGTAGCATTATGTCTACACCCAATAAAGCTATGAGTGCAGAAGCAACAACATCTGAGGGAGTTGTCCCAGAGGTGGCTATGGCAGTAGAAGGGGCTGCCCTAGAGGGTGCGCCTGTAGAAATATCAGCTGAAGTACCAAAGTATCCATAGATGCCTAGTCCAAGCCCTACCTTGACCACAAAGGGTCCCAAGATCAAGAAGGGCAAGTAGGCCACATCACTTCAGCCAGTGTGCACATCCACCTGAAAACACCTCCAGAAGGTTAAGCCCACAGCATAGGAAAAGGGTAAGAAGATTAACCTAGACACAAAAAAAGAAGAGTTTGAGGATATCCCCATGGATGATGAGGATTTTGGGGTGGAAATGGAGGATGTTGAAATTTTGGGGTCTGACCCCATCAATAAGTTGCTTGAGTATGTTCCTTCACGCAAGGGAAAGACCAAGGTGCCCAAAGACATTGACGAGAGTAAGGTCACTCTACATACACCCCTCTCACTACACCAAATTATGTTTGAAGGACCACGCTTGGGACGTGTCCCCCTTTTGAAATTAGAATATTGGGATTTAGCAGACACAGATCGGTTTCCTCACCTAGCAATGGATCAACTCATGCACTGTGTGTTCCACAAAACCACTAGAGTAACATCATTGGAGATGCGAAATTGGCTAAGAGGCCTGGATAAGGCAAGACAACTCAACTTGCTATGGGTGCTGCATTACAACCACGTGCCCATCACAATGGTGGTAATCAAGCAACTATTATGCTTGTTACATGATGGGTGTTTGTGGTTGGAGGAGCCAATACCCATCACTAATAGACTTATCCATAGGATCACGCGGTTTCCATACACAGGGGAAAATCCAGCCATGGTGTTTGGCAGAAATTCTGGGAAACATGTCCTCATGGAGGCCATAAAGGAAAAGTTCAAGTTAGTGAAGAAGTTGTGTGGCTACGTCATTTCGAGGATCTGTGACCCTGCGTTCAAAGTAGCCACAAAACTCCTAGTAGGGAAGGTCATGCAAAAGTGTCGTACAGACGAAGTGCCAACACCAGTCATAGCTTTGGTGGCCCAATGCGTGGAGGGTGTTCAATTTAATTGGGTGCGCTACCTCTACAGTGAGTTCCTCACGAACTACTACGAGGCGCATGATGTCAGCAAGACATTTCATTATGCATGGCTCTTGTTGTCCATAGTGTTGGTGGCATGCCAGCTACTCGAAGACAGTCAGTTCCCTTCGATCACACCAGAAATACCATAGGCTACGAAGTACGCTTCACTGTGGAAAAGCAAGGATCCTCAGTGGGTAAAGGAAAACAAAACTTTTGGACCCTGATAGAGATGAACATGCACATGTCCATCAACCACAAGCCATAGCTATCGCCTACCAATTTGGACAAATTTCCAGAGTACGTGGAATTCAAGGTTGATTTCCACCATGTATCAATAAGGGTGCAGAAGGACCCTGAGAATAAGTGGCACAAATTTCCCTACTTGGTGACAGATGATGTGATCGAAGTGGTCCTTGACAGCTGGCCAAAAGAATGGGGTACTACCTCAGACTTAGCTGCAGGATCTAGCAATACCATTGTGTAATGAAAGAAGGAAGAAGCCAAGCTGAATATGGAGCAGCTAGCCACGAAATGGAGAAAGGAATCCAGTGCTAAGGCTAAGGTAGAGTGTGTTTCCGCGTAGGAGGTAGGTGGATAGGTAGGACAGGCAGGCAGACAGGCAGGAGGAGAGGAGTGCAGCTTTGACAAAGAGAAATCTCCCTCACCAGAGATAGAGGTAGGATGAAAAGACAAAGCAGGGACGTGTGGACCTGGAAACAACTCTGTTCCATATCAAGTGCACTAGGGGTCCAGAAAAGATAGGGCTATGAAAGAACTCCAAAGCAAGCAAGATGTCTTTGGATCTGATCACCCTGATAGATGGGGATCTGAATGATATAAGGGATACAGTGTGGGATGCCACCATAGAACTACTACAATAGTTTGAGTAGCAATAGTAGTAAGTGTTGGGTGCTATTTAGATAGGTCTACATGAGCTGCAGATACACACCTCACACATGCAGACCAACGTGGTGCCCACTGGTGTGGCCATTGGCACCTCAAAAGCCACAGAGATGATGCGTGCTAGGGACCCCTGAGCCATAGTGCTGCTAGATGGAGTATTGACGATGACGACTAACGCTAAAATACCCACTTTCAGTGCCCTCAAGGGTGTGGAACTTAATCTGGTAGTGCTTCCTAGCAAAGTACTTTACCTTTTGTAGGATGATGTGATCACCAAACTTCAAGCCTACGATCACCATGCTTTATAGGTGATCAGCAAGAAAAAGGTCAGCAATGCTCATATGGTTGTACAGAGCACCATAAACCTTGTGTTTGACCTCACAAATAAGAATCAGCACCTCACTAAGGTTGTGGACGAAGCATGCCGAGCTATCCTGGAGTTAGACATCCCTGAGGCTGAGCCAGTTGACATGCAGGTTTGAAAACTTGCTACGGGAGTGTGCAATGCATGCATAGATTTGGCCAAGGTTTAGTTGCAGCCAAATCTCACGATCGTGGAGTTGTAGTTGAAGGCCTAGCCTTTGACTCTATTGGAATTTAGGGAGAAGCGTGCAATTGATGTGGTAGATTTGGTAGAAAGTGCATTCATGGAATGCATGACACTTTTTGAGAAGTCGCTAGAGGTCCTCACTAGCCTATAAGAGGACCCCAATGTACAGAGATTGGATACCAAAGTGTGGGAATTGCAGTAGCACTAGGACAAGGTTAAGGCAACAATGTGAACTATTGTCATCACTAAAAGGCTTGTGAAGCTGTAGGAGGCTAAGGCACTAAAGGAACAAGTAGATGCAGTGCAGCACAAGGAAGTTGTCCTGAAGGCTTGCTTGAAGCCTTGGTTAGACAAGGCCTATGAGATCATGACTATCATTGAACGCAAGTTGTTCAGTCTGTAGAAGACTCGGCAGAAGCTACAGACTGCTAACGCAGGGCCAGTGACAGAATAGTTGGTTGAGGAGCTGAAGCAGGAAACAACACAGTGCTCCACCAAGGTAGCAGTTGTTCAAGTCAAGCTGGGAGGTCTTTGCAACAAGATCTCTGTGCCATTTGAGTGACTCAAGGGTGAGTCACCATGTTTGTGTTGGGGTCTATTGGGAACAGGTCCCCTAGGGTTCAATTTTGGGGTTAAACACCCAAGTTTTGGGGCAGAAGGCCCAACGTTTGTGTAAATAAATGTAAAGTCTCCGTATTTTGTGGTTGTAGAGTGCGAAGGTGTCTAAATTTAAAAGGGTTTTCCTGCCTTAATCTAGATAAGTTGTGTCGATTTTGGAGATCTACTGATGGCCTGCAGACCATGGGATTGTATAACAAGGGAAGTCCTACAAGATCTAAGGGGACAATACAATAAGTAAGTTAGGTGTCATGAGTCATTAGAAAGTTTGGGTTAGCTAAGAACAAGAGTCTTCGCGTAGGAAGAGGCTCTGCAGCGGACTGCGCAGAGGCCTAGGGTGGAAGTCTGCATCTGAGAGCGCAGACCCTTGCAACTGTGTGCACAGGGTGGATAGAGTCTGCACTTGGAACTTGAATCATAAATAAAGAGAAGTATTCTAGAATCACTATGATTTTTGTCTGATTATTGAATGTAGTTATGATATGTTAAGTTGTGGGTTTACATTGTAATGTCAAATTGATGTGTGAACATATCTATTTCTATCTGTTATTTGAATGCAAGCAATAATGTATGTTTACGCGAGGGTAATCTTAATTGCATGATAAAGTTGGCTAACCACTAAGATAATCTAGGAATGAGATAGTAACATAGTCACAGGGTGCGTAAGTGCCTAAATCATTGTTTAGGGTTTCGCGAAGGATAGTCAAATACCTTCACAGAGGTTCTAGAAGACGGAAGAAGAAATACATCGATAAGCCCTAAAAGGCTTATCGATTTGTTCGAAGTCATGGATGAAGATATAAACTGACATCACAACAATATTAGGGTGTAGAAGCTTGGTTCTTGCATCCCCCCACACTGCCTTAGGTGAGACTTCAGTCCACGCTCCATGGACTGATGCCGAAAGGGCCAATAATGTAGGGATTTTCTTGGCTACCTAACGCTGAACCTTGGTTAGGGACCATCAAGAAAACAATGATTTTAAGGAGGTTTATGAAAATTAGACTCATGGACTACAGGTGAATAATTACCATTTGTAGAGTAAATTGTTGTGCCACCTTGGAAAAATTTGTGTCCCCACCAATGATAGAATAAATGTAATGAGAGAGGCAGATACCTCTCTAGTGTTTGGTCATTTCGGTGTACGGAAAAATTTGTGTCATTTGAAGAAATTGTTTTATTGACCTCACATAAAAATATTGTGACTCAATATGTAATGGGATGTGTGTTGTGTTCAGTTAGCAAGGCCACTAATAAAAAATTGGGGCTCTACACATCACTCCCTATTCTGAGTCATCCATGGGAAAGTGTGTCAATAGATTTTGTTGGCAGTTTTCCTTTGTTTAGGAGAGGTCATGACTATTTGTATGTCATTGTGGATCGATTTAGAAAAATGGGTGTCCTAATGCCTTGTAAAAAAAGAGATCACTGCAGAGAAGATGACTTATCTCTTCTTCCAATTTGTATGGGTCCACTTTGGGCTGCCCACATCCATTGTATTTGATCAAGACTCTCACCTTCTTGGAGTGTTTTGGATGAGTTTTGGGAGAATGATGGACACCAAGTTGAAGAGGATCACAAAATTTCATCTACATACTGGTAGAGAAATAGAGGTTCTCAACCGCACAATGACACATTTACTCTGAGGCTATTGTGGAAGGCATCCCAAATTTTAGAATGAGCAACTTCCTTGTGTATAAGATGCATACAACCGAGAAGTACACTCATCCACTCATAGCTAACCATTAGAGACATGCTTTCTATATTTTCCAAATGATCCCTTAGACATGGTATTTGGGAGAGATGAAGAATCTAGTGGGAATTATGACACGGACAAAGCACAAAATTTCATTCAGCGAATTTAGATGATTCATCACGAACCGCTAGAGAAGTTGGAGAAAAGTCAAGCTCAATACAAAGATCAACATGATAAGCACCAGGTCAATCACCAATTCTAGGTTGGAGATAGAGTGTGCCTCCACATCATTCAAGACAAGGTGAAAGAGGAAGGAAATAAGTTGAGAACAATCCGATATGGCCCAATATTAGAAAAGATTGGAGACAATGTTTTTCATCTTCATTTTTTAGCATAAATGCAGATGTACTCAATGGTGAACGTTGAAAATTTGAAGCTTTATGAGCCTCCTATGATCATGGACACCAAAGAGGTTGGAGATCTTCTTCTAGTGGATGAATTTGCACCCAAATAATTGGACAAGCTACCCGAGGATATCATTCTTGACAAGAATACTACCACTTCATGACAGAGAGGCATGCAGTACATTCGTATTGGTTTCAAGGGAATGCATCCAAGAAAATCCTGGTGGATTGAAAAGGAGAAAGTGAGGGAGAAATTCCATCACTTTCCAATTTACTAGTAAATATTTTGGTCTCCCAAAAGCTCATTAGTGGGGAGGAATGATCTAGCTGGCTCCATAATTCCTTAGAATCTAGAAATATCTCAAAAATCAAATTCATTGGATTGAACTAGAACTAGATTCAGATCGAAGATCTTGACGCAATACTTCCAATGGTGTGAATGTCACCTTAATCCAAGTTCATATGTGAAATATATAGTTACTCAAAGAGGTGACAAATTTTCCCATATTAGTTGGCTGAGAGATTTTTTAACATCCTTGTTCTAAATATATTAAAAATATATTAAAAAGTAGGGTGGAAACCACCAACCCCGCCACCCTCCAACTATATAACAAAATATATATTAAAATTAGGGTTACGGGCCATCAACCCCGCCACCCTCCAACTATAAAATACATATATTTGGAATCATATGGATTGGGCCACAGCTGACTGGGACAAGTGTAAACTATAATGAGGGGTTGAGGGGGTTTGAACCCACCCAACTGAGTGGGCCATCCCACTATTGGCTACGTGGCACCTGACCCAAGTTCAGAAGTGATTTAGCTAAGCAAATCTCAGCACTACTGGCCCTTTCGGCAATAGTCCGTGGAGCGCAGACTGGGGTCTCACCCAAAGTAGTATGGTAGGGTGTTGGAGCTAGGTTTTTGCACCCTAGGGATGTCTTGATGAAGGTTCTGGAGGTTTGCGGTCTGAACTTATGCGCTTTTGCTGCTCCATGTAGTAGCCTATGCACACCTCTATAAGGGATGCAAATACAATACTATCCTGATCTCGATCCTTACTGTGCTATCCTATTAGTGCTTTGACTTAGTTTGTGTGGGCCTAATATTTTGATTACTTATTCAACTTTCAAGTAACTGCGTGTAATAAAAAAACAATATAAATGCATAAAGATAAACAAAACCATATATGCATGATATTTTGAATCAAAACTTATCTTTATTAATATTCCTTTTCAAGTACAATCCCACTTACAAACCCGACTCTGCCCTGTGCACTCAGCTGTAGGGGTTTGTGCACTCAGCTGCGAACTCTACTAGGCCTCTGCATACTCAGCTACATAGCCTCTTCCTACTACTACGACCCAATACACTTCAGACCCACTACTATCTTCTAACCATGCCTTCACATTTATATATTACTTGCCTTCTTACCAAAAAAACTATCTTTACACTTAGAGCCTCGCTCTATTCATACAATCCCATGGTCCATAGACCATGGGTGGGCTAACACAACTTTACATTATTTTACAATTCTTAGGGTGGACAACCCTATGACTCATCCTAGACTTTCACGCTCTATGTCCATACTTCGCGGAGTCTTTACATTACATTGACGAATACTTGGGCTTTAAGCCCCAAAACCTGCTGTGAGGGATCCCATGCCCAATAGGCCCCCAACACAATCATCGTGACTTGTCCCAAGTCACTCTGCTGGTGCGGCGATCTTGGCACAAAGCCCCTCCAACTATGCTTATGTTGCGCGAAGGTCTGCAGCACACTGTTCTGCTATCTACTAGATCTGCTCTAGTATTTCTGTTGAATGCTCACTATCAGGAGCAGATCCCTATCTTAAGGCATGTATCACCTTCATTTGTGCAAGCTTTTCTTTGATATCGGCAGTGATGCAGAAGGCCTCATCAATCCATGACTAGACACATGCTTTAAGTACTACCTCTTTCTATTGCATGACATCCACTTGTTCCTTCATCACCTTTGCTTGTTGTGGCTTCTCTAACTATTGAGTTACGACAGCTGTTTGCGTCGTTCCACGCACACTCTCATACTACACTTGGAGCTCCCGCTCTTCTATTTCAAGGCATTGTATGGTGGGGTCCTCCTGTAAGGACGTGAGGACCACAAGGGATTCTTCTAGCATTATAGTACAATCCTACACCACGTATCCTATTTCTTCCAACCCCTTTTAGATAGCTCCAGTGCACTGTTCCCTAACTTCCGGGGGCATGGATGGCTATGCCTTTAATCACAGTTTGGAAATCTAAAGTTTGAGGTCCAGTTGTATCCTCAATGCTTCCTCCTTTACCTCAAAGAATCCACTAGCCAATTTGTGAATTCGCACTCCTGCTGGTAGGTGTGTCGCAATTTCTAGCTTTGGGGAATGGCGACATGCTTCCTCTACTATCTGTTCCAGATGCTGATTCTGTGCCAGAGATTCATTGCGTAGTAGACTAAGTTGCTCAATGTTGATTCATTGTTCACTGAGCATTTGTACGGCACGTCCTTCCCTAGCGCGAAGTTTTGCCATCGCTCCGTCCTATAGCTGGTTTAATATATCCTGCAGAAGGGCAGCCAAGTTTACGCCAGGTCCCTTGATCTGGCCTACCACGGCTCTACCCTCCATGTTGTCCACTATCAGTGCTCCTTTCCAGTGTTAGTCATTTTGGCCCGCAGCAACTGCTCTGTTGCCGATGTACCTGTGGCACCATAGACGGCTACCATTCCTTCCTGTGGAGGTCGCACCTGAAGTTGCTATAACTGTGCCCTGAGGGCCTCCAACACATTCTACTTCTCCTTCATTGCTTCCTGGACCACTTCCCTCGTGACCTCATGAACTGTGTCACCAATGTCGTATAGGTCACCCTCTGTCAATGTAATGGGTTCACCATCCAGTTTGGAAGCCTTGGTTTTCTTTCATGACCTTCTTCATTTTGTATCGCACGGCCATTTCAGTTGTGTAGATGTCGTGCTTGGGTCCGTGCCTTCTGTCGTGTCTTCTGTCCCCTATCTTTTGGTCAAGTCTAGGCCTCTTTCCTCCTGCATCGTGGTGGTGCTGGTTGATAGTGCTGCTGCTTCTTTTTTGGCGGCCTTGGTCTGCTCTACAAAGGCCTTTACTACCTCGCGGGAAGCCCTTACCTTTTTGGCCAACTACTCATTACGCTTCTATTGTGCCATTAGCTTGGTGGCATCCTTCTGTTTTTGTATCGCTGTCTCATCACGCACCTCCATATCCAAGGTACGCCACTCGAGTGGCCATGAGTCGAGCACAGCGAAAACGACATCATCAATCGTGATGAAAGGAAGTTTGGTCCAAGTCTGTGTCACATCCTTATGTGCCTTCATATATACATTGTGCATATCTACCTTGAAGTTTGCAAAATTCCATAGATTGTCGTACACTGTGGGGGATAGGCACGAACTTTTGTTGATCCACATCCTGATGCTCGCCTCCATGAGCACCTAGAAGATCTTGGTCTCACAAATTCACGTGGCATTCTTCGTTGCCCAGAGCGACGCATATTTTGCTGCCTCTTGCAAGTCCTGTTCAAGGGGAGGCAACTGACTGTCCTCTAGTAGTTCCCTGTCACCAATAAGATAGACGAGAGCAACCACACATAGTGGAAGGTATTGCCCTGCTCCTGAGCTTCTTTGAAGTTGGTTAGGAATTCCTCACAGAGGAATTCAATCGAGTTGAATTGGACCCCCTCCATGCATTGTTTAGCCAGTACGACAACTATTGCTGGTACCTCATTGTCACGCATTTTCTCATCACCTTCCCAGCCAGCAACTGGGTGGCTATGCGCACCCCTTTGTCTTGAATGCTACTAATTACATAGCCTCTCTACTTCTTTTCAAACTTGTATTTCTTCTTCATGGCCTCTGCGAATGCAAAATCTCCACTTTTTCTAGCTATTTTCGTGGGGTCCCTTCCCATACAGGGAAGCCGAGAAATCCTGTGAATAAGCTCCGCCATGATGGGAATAGGCTCCTCCAGCCACAAGTACCCATCATGCACTAGGAAAAGAAGTTTCTTGATGACAAAGATCATGATTGGTGCCTAGTGAAAGTGTGGAATCCATAGTAGGTGGAGTAGCCCAGCCTCCTCCACACCGTGCAACCATTTCCGTGGCTCTAGCACTGTAACTGAACCTTCCTTTCTTTGTTTCATGAGTTTTCCAGTCTCCAAATGTGAGAACTTTTCGTTGTCCATGAGGTCCAAATATTCAAATTTCATCATGGGCACACAACCCAAAACTGAACCTTCAAACAAAATTCCATCTGGGAGGAGTGGGGTTTGGAGTGCACTCTTAACGTCATCCAAATCCTTGGGTACTTTTACTTTCCCTCTCCATGGGGGGACATACTTGGATAGTTTTGTTGCAGCGCGCACTGGTTGAATGTCTTCCTCCATTTCCTCATCCACCTCGATTTCTTCTATGAAAGCCTGGAGATCCTCCTCGTCATCATTTTTCTCAAGATTAACAGTTTTTCCCTTGTCCTCCATAGACAGTTTACCAAACCATGAATTTCACGGAGACATGCTGACTGGTCTTGCTGCCTGTGGATCCTTTTTGGGCCTCAACGTCTGGGGTGATTTTGAAATTTCCAGTGCATCCCCCACTGGCAGCATAAGGCTCTATGTGGCTTCCTCGGTTGTTGAAATCATTCTATTCAATAAGTCCTGCGTCTCCTTCAGCGATGTCTCAAACACTGAACTTGCTCTCAAAGCCTCCAAATTCGTAAGGTCCATACCCTCTTGATTGCTCAACAACTGAATTCTCAAAATGCCAAGGGTTGTTCGCTGGATAGCCACCTGTGATTTAGACGCCTTTTTGAATTCAAATTTGACCATTCCCCCCTTATTTGGCCCATTAATGCGAGATTGGTGACAAATCGTCCCAAATATAGTTCTGACTTCATGTCTTAATTACTCACTTGCCGCTCCTCATTGCCTTAACTTGGACATCTTGTCATGAATAGTGACTTCAATGGTCACTTCCCAGCCTACCCGCGTGGTAGTGCAGCACCCTATGTGTGGGTGCAACCCCTGTGGCATACTGATCTTGTGCACAACCTCCTTGTCAGACAGCTCCCCTATAGATTCTTTTATAGTCTCGTGTTGTCTTTCACTTGCTTGGAGTGCTGAGACTGTGCCCACTAAGGATAGTAAAGTGGTCGCACCACCTGTGCAAGGCTTCAATTCACCTTCCAGCCTGGTCCGCGGGCACTCCTCAATTACCCTCGTGACAGTTAGCACCTCGTGTTATTCCTTATGCGTTGCACTCCCCTAGTTACTTTGTCTGGTAAGGTGCAGTCGCAGCCATGGTAGTAGAGCCACAAATTCTTGGCAGCCACCTTCTAATGTAGTAACATGGCTGCCAATATCTTGTCTTGTCATTCTTAGTTCCTCAGAGAAACATGCTTGCATGATTTTGGTTTCCAATTTATTGATTTCTGCATCTAGTAACCCACTTTTCCTCGTCAGTCATACCCGATCTTCTTCAAGTTCGCGAATCTTATGGTTCCCTCGCTGAATGGATTCATAAAGCCGCATATGTTCCCCTTCGCATAACTACATAATTCCTTCATCCAATTCCTCGTGTACTCTACCAACTATGGGAGTTGCTGCATAGGGATTCCTTTCCTCCAACATTATAGTCTCGACTCTACGTGTTGGCTTCAGAATCATTTCCACACTCAGGTTTTTGTACATGGCCCTATAGGCCCATCGGACCGCTGGTACATGCACGTCCGAATCAGTTCGTCTCACCTGGTGAACCTTGTTTAGGATTCTGCATACTTTCTTGAATACTTCTACATGGAATGTTTGTGGTGCGCGTCGCTTTTCCTACTGCTGCATCCTTTTCCAATTTTTGATCCTTAGTTTGGGGTGTTTTTGTGTGGATTGCACAGCACATATTTGTGTCCATCGACACAGGTGGGCGTGCAAGCTCCTTCGTCCTAGCTGTTTGACTCTCGTTCGAAGCTAGGGGCTTCCAAATCACAAGTGAATTATCCTTCCATATCCACGCTAGTCCTCAAAATTGTCGTGATGTGTATCCCACCATTTTGCAGGTGTTTCCCGTAGTGCCCATTTCAACACATCGAACCGTTGTTGTTCCAGTACTGTGCTTTCAAATTTGCTCAAGAATTCATCCACTACTGTCAATCCATCATATGTCAATAGTTCCCTTGCCTCCATTGTCATGCAATGCAGTGATCTAACCATCATGTTGTAGTTCAACATTGTTACTTCGTACAATTGATTATGCCATCGTTCCACTTCTTTGTTTGAATCCAAAGTGCAGGAGCTTTCACGCTCCCACTAGATTCTCCCATCTACAGTCGGATTCACCTGATCCTAGTCTCGTGTAATTATCTTGTAAATACAATCCAACTCATCACCACTTTCATCGTCACACACTGGTTCAATGTAGCATGCTCCTGAGGCTGGGTCTAGTGAGACTACTATGCATAGTAAATTTTTCTCAGATATCATCTTTCGCTTCTTCAAGTTGATGACTCCATTCATATCGGTGGCCCCATCTATTCCTAACAGCATGGGATAGGGATTTCTATTATCGATAATCTCTATCACTTCAAAATCCGTCTATGTGCTCGTGCCTTCAATATCAACTGTCAACCCTTGCAACCTCCCCATGGGAAAAATCTTCTATTAGTTCACCATTTGCAATTGAATAGGGGACCACTGTAATGTGGTCCTGCCCATGCGTTCCCATGTTTGCTTCGGTAACACATTCGCATCTGAACCCAGATCTAGGATTACCTGATCCATTTCATACTCACCAATCTACGCAGTCAATCTCATTTCCCTCCTAGTGCGCAATGCATGCTTTCCCAAATTCCAAACTACCCGCAATTCTCCTGACCCCGTGCACCTGGTGATCAGCTCCTATAGTCCCTTAACTGCCTTGTTGTCATGCAGCAGTTTCATGCATGTCTCCAGAAAGGTATTAAGCATTGAATGATCCATTCCTGGCTCTGGTTGATCCTTACTAGCTGAAGTGGAGGCCTTTGCGAAGCTCTTCTTAGCTTACATGAACATCTCCTTTACGTGTTCTAAGTCAAACTCAGGTTCCTTTGCAAGAGCCTTGTGAACCCATGTATCTTCCTCGGGCTGCTTCCCCTTATCCTACCCCATGGTTGCACCGCTTCTGAGCATCATGTTCACATTCGGGTCTTCTTTGCGTGGTTCAGATCTCATCATTTGTATATTGTAAGTTGGAGGAGGCTAGAATACCCATTTTTCATGCATCTATGTGATCAATGTAGGACAATCTATTGTTTCATGATCAAACTAAGCACAATACGAATGGGATATCCTCGTTGGGTTTGTACGATCATGGGCATAGTACCCTGGTCCTCCACAATTGTAACAAATTATCTATTTGTAGCCCCTTCCTGGTCCCATTCCTCCTCATCCTTGACCTCGCCCCTGAAATATAGTGCATGCCATCCTCGCAGTTGGGTCAAGGGCTCACATTTTTGTCTACATCCTATAGGTTGGGGTCCAATCCATCATTAACTCATAGCTACGACAATTTCACTCATTGTGGCCTACCGACATGTAAAAATTACTAAACAACTGTTGGGGATTTTATGTATACTTTTGCAACAAATGACAATTATCCGTCGTTTGTTTTCCACCTATTTGATAGATCGTACACCATAACATAGGTGCCACACTTGGCCTTGCCTATGCCTCTAGTCTCAGCAGCATTGGCCCCCTCTTATCAAGTAGTTCGTGAACATTGGACAATGATCCTTGTCATGGCCCTGGCCTTTGCATTTTATGCACCATACTTCCTCTTGTGCCTTTGGCTGCAGTGCCATATCCTGCTTCAATCTCTGCATTTCTAGGAATAGATTCTATAGTTTCACTTGGATTTGTTGAACTCCCAACCCAGGGTCTTGTATGGGGGTCTCATGCAACCTCATTGCCATTTCCAATTCTTCAGCCTGAGTGGAAAGTTTCTGTTGTGACAGCGCCTTCCTTAAGTGCGGTGTCAGAGATGCTACAAACCAAGCACAATGTTGTGCATCCATTAGCATCATATTGGCCTCATGAATCGTACTCATCAGCCTTTGGTCCAGATCCCAGGGGGTGTCTTCTGGAAGCATCGTAATTTCTTTAAACTCGATGATTGACTGTGTCTCTGATTTTGGCCTGCAAAATTCTCTGTTCAACGCATTCTGGGTCTTTTCTATCCCTACGTTTGGGTGGTCATTAGAGTGCTTGATATACCATGTCAATGCACGATCCTACAACAAACTCACTAATGTAGCCTTCTTAATATTGTCGTCCATGACACCTTGCACTTCCCATACCGCTCTTATCACGAGCTAGAATTTGTCTAGATGTTCTTTCCCTACTCCTCTTAATACTGGTAGTTAGATCGCACTTATCATACCGAACTGTGGAGGTGGTGGATGTGGAGTGGGCGGGGATGGAGGCGAGGGAGGTGAAGCGAGTGGTGGGGTGGGTGGAGGTAACCATGGAATCCATTGCCTTATCAAAGTGATTGTGCTTCTCAGAGAAACCATAGCGAGTGCTTCCTTGCTCTCTCACAAAGGTGAAATTAAGGGATTGTTTTCAAATTCTTCACTGCTTTTGTAGATTTTTCTGTTCCACATTGTCCCAAACATTAATGTATTCGCATGACCCTCTTTTCACACAATAGCATCTTAATCCAAGTATTTAAAGACTTAATATACTTACCTCGTGGTCCTTTGAGAAATCGTCGTTCTGCTTCGTTGTAGCTCACGGTCGTGTCTACCGCAAACTCAGTCATAAATCCCCCTATTACCCGGTCGAGCCAATGGTCCACAGCTCGCACGATCTTATCTTCTAATGCTTCCAGTCTGTGTACTAATTCTAGAGTCTACACTATCGGTTGGTCGAGCCTACACCTTACTGGCTGTCGGCTAACCTCATGGTCCACTCATATAGTTCAAAAGGAAAGGATGAAAAGAAAATCTTGTGGATTTCCGTATACACATAGCGATCCAACAACTTTTTCTCAAATACTTGTGGAGTTATATTTTCGTGTGTCGCGAACTCATGAATCTTCTTGTCCAACCACTCTTCAATTTCCATCTTTGTTGGGTTCCAGTGGCATGACATCAGACATCCCTTAGGCAGATCCCGGTCCTGGCAACGAAACCATTTGTTGGCTATGTGGGGCCTGACCCAAGTTCAAAAGCGATTTAGTCAAGAAAATCATGGTATTACTGGCTCTTTCAGCAATAGTCTATGGAGTGGGGACTGAGGTCTCACCCGAAATAGTATGGGAGGGTGTTGGAACCAGGTTTCTGCACCCTAGGGATGTCTTGATGAAGTTTTTGGAGGTTCATGGTCCGAACCTACACACTTGTGCTACTCCGTGCTGTAGCCTGTGTGCACCTCTGTAAGGGGCACAAATATAGTACTATCATGATCTCAATCCTTACTACACTATCCTATTAGTGCTTTGAATTAGTTTGTGCAAGCCCAATATTTGATTACTTATTCAGTTTTGAAATAAGTGTGTGTAATCAAAAAAAATATAAATGAATAAAGATAAGTAGAACCATAGATGCACAATATTCTAAATCAAAACTTGTCTTTATTAGTATTCCTTTTCAAGTAAAACCCCATTTACAGACCCAACTCCGCCCTGTGCACTCAGCTGCAGGGGTCCGTGAACTTAGTTGCAGAGCCTCTACCTACTACTACGACCCAATACACTTTGGATCCACTTCTATCTTCTAACCATGCCTTCGCATCTATCTATTACTTGCCTTCTTACCAAAAAAACTATATTTACACTTAGATCCTCGATTTATTTATACAATCCCATGGTCCGCGGACCATGGGTAGGCTAACACAACTTTACATTATTTTACAATTCTTAGGGCAGAAAACCCTATGACTCATCGTAGACTTTTGCGCTCTGCATCCATACATCGTGGAGTCTTTACATTAGATTGACCAAAACTGGGGCTTTAAGCCCCAAAACCTACTGCGAGGGATCCCAATACCAACAACCGTTGACCAGGCAGCCCCGTTACCAACCGAAAGACTGTTGTTGAAAATATAACATGGAGGAACCATAATGGGGGGTCCCGTGGGTTGGACCCCATGACCTCCCCCAACCACATGCCTTAATAGGACTACTCCAACCAATGGGCCAACGACCCATCCTTTGTAAACTCTGTTGCTACCACTACATAAGAACAATAACAATGTGTTGGTGGGGAGGAGGAGGAGTGGAGTTCCAACCAGGTCAGAACCACGACCAACAGAACTCTAATGTGGGGTTCTAGGAGAAAATCCTTGACGCATGGGTATCATTTGATGCCGAGAAATATTCCTTGGGGATTCAAAAGTGTTGGTGTCATAATGTGGTCAATATTATGGTCGTTTGACACAATTTCGCACCACAAATTCAATGGTGATGTCTATTTTTTCAGTTGAGCTTTGAATTTTCAGTCCATGTCAAAAAATGGAGGCATAAGGTTCATTTATGTAATTTGATAATAATTTGATTTTTGTTGCCATTTCATGCAAGAAGTTTCCCCACATTGAGCAGGTCCTGGAGATGTAGTGTAGAAATTTTGAATAATTTAACACATATTCAATGGAGATTATCCTGATCATGTACTATTGCGGAAAACATACACAATACATAAGCTCCTCTACACTGATCATCAATATAGCAGCATCAATAACAATAAAACATCAAGAGCATTCACACATTAACACAGTATGTATCCCGGGGAAAGCATCTCGCTAAAAACCCCAATTATCTGTATATTAATGATTGAGTCATGTAACATTACGCAGCATAATACTTCTCACAAGTATCTCCACCTCTGTTACACACAATACAGCTCAGATCTGATCTCCAAATCTCTTCCACTGCTTGCCTGCCTCAACTGCACAATCCTGCAAGAGAATACTGATGAATGAATGATCCAAATTCGTATTTCCCTTGGATATACCACGCAATCCTCATTGGCAATACTCAATCCATTGATTGTGCAAATCATCATGCACAGCTATAGTCACAACTAATAACAATCTGATCCTCTAACACCTGTCTCTGCTGAACTGAACATGCACTGACATGCAACTGAGTTAACTGATGTATTCATTAGTTGTATTATGAGTTAATAACTTGTGAATTAATTAATAACTAATTCACCCATCTCATCTCTAGTCTATTTTCCAGTTAGACTAAATACAACCAGTTTAACAAAGCTAAACTGAACACAACTCCATCAACTGCACCTCCAGTCCACTAAACTCAACTCACTTGAGTTCTAACTGAAGTCCTGCATCAAATATTAGTCATCCCATAGGTAACCACGTATTTCCTTCTGGGATCTGCATGTACCACATCCGTA
Organism: Pinus taeda; assembly: GCA_000404065.3. Classification (NCBI taxonomy): domain Eukaryota; kingdom Viridiplantae; phylum Streptophyta; class Pinopsida; order Pinales; family Pinaceae; genus Pinus; species Pinus taeda. The sequence goes on along the minus strand of APFE031322282.1, from coordinate 645 downwards.
GCTCATCCTGAAGTGCCCCAAGAGAATAAGACAAAGTTTATAGTCTAAATATTATTATGAGCTAGTAATATTTGACTGTTCTATATTTAGACTGAGCAGTCACTCCGCTGTGATCTAAAAATAGAAGTCCATCTATTTTTTCCAACTTGATCAATCATTCATAAACAGCAACCTGCAATCCATAGACATGATCCATATGTCTAAAAATAGACATAGTCTAAAAATAGACTTGCGCCAAAAATAGCCTGCGGGCCCACTTAGTGAAGACGACTCTTTTCACTAAGCTCCATCATCTTGTTGCAATATCAACACTCCCTCTCGACAAGATATGGATTATCAGCAACCCCTATCCTGCCTTGGTGGTAATCAAATTTGCTCCTGGTGAGAGCCTTCGTCAGAATATCAGCATCCTAATCCTCCGTTGGAATGTACGAAAGTAACATGATCCTCCGCTGCACACAATCTCTGATATGATGGTACCTGATGCCCTTTCTGCATATACTCGGCCTCTTGAGCTCCCTGCCCAATCTGCATCCATGAAGCCACATAGCTTCACCTCATCCAATACATATCCTGATGTGCCTCTCTTGAGCCTGCACACATGCGACTCCACCAACTGCTGGTAACCAGTGGCATCCACTACCT
>APFE031322281.1:0-15222 GCA_000404065.3 Pinus taeda | reverse complement strand
ACAGTTAGAAATTTTCTAATTTTACCCCACTTCATATCTCTGCACAACCTAACCTCTGCACGTCGAAACATTTAACCCACTTCTTGTTATTTTTCATACCATTACTTCCACACAACCTACTTTCCACACACCATTGCCTCTACACAACCATAACATATGCACAACATTGTCTCCCCACAACCCTAACTCTAATCTCTGCACAATCCTTTTCTCTACACACCTCTCACACTCCATGTTTTAATATTACCCTTCTTTACTTTTACTTTTCACACTTGGCTCATTTTCCATGTTTTATTACTTAACTATTTTTACCTTCATTTATTTTCTCTACGCCCTTGTTTTATTACTTATTCAATTTTATCCTTATCAATATTTCTCATATCATTTTTATTCTAAGTTATTTTTGGCATATTTCTTATAATTCCCTTCTTTTCCACATCTCCAACATACCTTTACAAACTTCCCTATATATTTAAATCTTCCTCTGGATTTAGATCTCCCACTTTAGGACCTATTTTTGTTTATATTCTAGGAGTCTCTTCTTACAAACAAGGCATCTTCATTTTGGCTTTCAATTTCTTTTCCGTCTCATCTCCACCAATAACAAGGATGAGACTATTTCATCAAACTTTAGAGTAGTTGCATTGCTACCTATGACAACAACTAGACTATCCCATGAGCCTAGTAGAGAACATAACAAGTTAATGCACTTAGATTCAGCTAAATCTTAATATCAATATATAATAGTTAACTTACATAGTATTGAAGGCATTCAAATTCTCTATTACTGAGTGTCCATCCTTCATCCTCAAGTTATACAAATTATTCTACATGAACAATTTGTTCACTAGAGACATGAACTAGTAAAAATCCCATAATTTTTATAATAAAACATTGGTTATAGTTTACCCTGAAACATTCAATAATATTGAATCTAAGAGACACAATCGTATTGTGCTCTTTTCTTTTCAATCCCACTTGATACAATATTTTGTTGACATCCCTGTTGGTGTAGTACCTAGATATGCAATGACCCATTAACCTTTATCCACCAACAAATCTTCCATTTTGAACTTACATACCTCAAAAATATTCCTATTGAATTTCTTGATCTCTATCTTTGAATTTATTGCAATTTCCTTTTCACCACAAGAATCACTTCCCCATATCTCCCACTATAATAGGTTCTACCAAATGCATCAGCCAATCCCATTAGTCACAAAGATGTCCCCTTGAATCGAAAATTTCTCTAATACCAAATGTAGGTTTTAACCTTGTGTAATTAATTGTTGTAAAGAGATTCTTAATAAAACAAAAAAGATGCAATGACAAGCACACACATTAACACAAAGATTTTATCCAGGAACCCAAGCCAAGAAAACAAGCAAGTTTTTTTAATATATATTCTTTTGTACAGTATTACAATACAATATATATCATGTGACATCCATGGATCGCCAATCCATTTACTATGGATTAAGAATACAATTGTAGCGTTTTAACGTAAACTAAAAAACTATGGGTAAAACCATCATGCACCACAAAACCATCCTCAAGTTATATAACTTCTTCTACATGAACAATTTGTTCACTAGAGACATGGACTAGTACAAAGCCCATAATTTTTCCATAAAACATTGGTTATAGTTTACCTTGAAACATTCAATAATATTGAATCTAAGAGACACAATCGTATTGTGCTCTTTTCTTTTCTATCCCACTTGATCCAATATTTTGTTGACATCCCTGTTGGGCCTAAGAATTATCCTTAAAATACATCTACTTTCACTCCATTTAACACCATTTTCACTCCATTCACACATTTTCTCACTTCCACCACCACGTCACCACATCAGCTTCATTTTCATCATTAAATGGGTTATCCTTGTGTTTTCAAAAACATTATTAATTGTTAGTATTTTTAAGTGAATTTATGGTTAAACTTTAGAAAATAATCTCCATATACTTATGCCTAACAATTAGAATGATTTTTTTGACATGTGCAGGTACAAAGGAAGCTTCCAAGGCATGTTTATGTGGCACTCTATGTTCAAATTCGAATTTGAGGAGATCATGGACCTCATGGAGAAGATCATGGACCTCATGGAGGAAATCATGGAGGATAGGGTTATGTGTCACCATTGGTTGAGAAATATGTGGGTCAAAGGTGGGAATAGTGGACTTACATTTATGATTTTGTTATCATAGCTCTTGTATAAATAGGAGTGTTATCTCCTTCATTTGTAATCTTCACTTTTTTAATCTTCATTTTTTGTAATCTTAGTGTCTTATAGGTTGGTAGTGAGAAGTTAGATTTGGAGATTTGTAATTGCAATTTGCAATTGACGATGAATAAAGCAGGGCTTCGTTGATATTCTATATTTGACTTCTCTTTTGGTGTGCTTGTGAATCCTTGGAAGGATCCCCATTGCCTAGCAAGTACACTTTTATTTTGGTAGGCTTTTATTTTATGTTTGTTTGTAAATTTCATTAGATTAAATTATTAGGTTCATATGTTTGAAAATTAATGAATGACCTTTCGTAAGAAAGTATTAATATTTTTTTCAATGAATCTGATTTGGTGTTTGACATCATTAGTTTAAGTTTCTGATTTATATGCTTGAGATATAAATTAATAGTCTATTGTAAGAGAGATTTAATATTTCATGCAATCAATCATAATTAGGTTTAAGTGCTTTAATTTCATTAGTTTAAATAGTTTGTTGATTAATATGATTAGAAATATTAATGAACAGTCTCCTGTAAGGGAGCTTTAATATTTCTTACACTTGTCACAATGTCTTTAGTTTTCATTTTGTTAAACGACTAAATAGGTGTTGGAGATTCCAATGAAAGACCTCCTGTAAGGGAGATTTGGCATTTCTTCACCTAGCTTAGTTTAGTTTGTCTCTAAGCCCATATATATTGGATGATCCTCGAAGGTTACTTACCTGGATTGATAGTAAATAAAACTCTAATTTGCATCTGTATTTTAGACCAAACAATCCCTGTTGGTGTAGTACCCAGATATGCAATGACCCATTAATCTTTGTCCACCAACAAATATTCCATTTTGAACTTACATACCTCAAAAATATTCCTATTGAATTTCTTGATCTCTATCTTTGAATTGCTTGTAATTTCCTTTTCACCACAAGAATCACTTCCCCATATCTCCCACTATAATAGGTTTTACCAAATGCATCGGCCAATCCCCTTAGTCACAAAGATGTCCCCTTGAATCGAAAATTTCTCTAATACCAAATGTAGGTTTTAACCTTGTGTAATTAATTGTTGTAAAGAGATTATTAATGAAACAAAAAATATGCAATGACAAACACACACATTAACACAAATATTTTCTCCAGGAACCCAAACCAAGAAAATAAGCAAGTTTTTTTTAATATATATTCTTTTGTACAGTATTGCAATACAATATATATCATGTGACATCCATGGATCACCAATCCATTTACTATGGATTAAGAATACAATTTTAGTTTTTTAACATAAACTAAAAAACTATGGGTAAAACCATCATGCGCCACAAAATGGCTTCTAGAAAAAAATGGATGTAGAATATTTCCCATGAAAAAAATTCAAGGGTACTATCACCCCCCTTATAACCCCCACCCTCAATGTGCATTATCCATTTTATAACACATGAGGATACTTTTGCAAATAATACAATACATACCCAATACATTTCTAATACAAGTGTGTGATTAATGAATCAACAAAATCAAGTGATAAGATCAGGACTATCTCCACCTTCTATTTATATAAGAGTTGACAAATATCAACAACACAAAGTGGAAATATTCCACTAAAAATAACCTATCTATAAAAAAATAGGCCCATATGTGGAGTGCTCCCTCTATAAGTGACACATATCAAGCTCCAAGGTGAAAGCATCCAACAAGAAAGGCTCCAAGAATAATCATTTCTCAAGAGAGGCCTAATGCTCCAACTCCAAAAGCCTCCAAAGCTCTAGCACTTACACCTAAGCCATGTATATTCTTTGGTTTGACCCACATAAGTGATCACTCCTCAAAATAAGAATCATTAAGTCAAGTACAAGCTTCCATTTAAGCAACCAAGCATCCACATACCATTCAAGGCTCAATGCCCTTCTCCAGGATGCTTAATGCTCCTCCTCCAAGGAAGGTCATCCTCCAAGCAATCAACCCACTCTAATGGAGAATTTCATCATGTGGCCTAGGTTAACAACACTCTATGGGAGAATGCCACACAAGAATTTATAGAAGATTTATTAATCATGAGCAAGCCACCTCCCATGTGTAGGTCCATCATGACACAATAAAGGGTCATTTATGCACTTCATCTCACAACAAGCACTGCCAAGCATGGTGTAAACACTTTCAAAGTAACCCCAAAAGCTAACAATAATTTTATGGATGAAGATTTTTTCGATTACTTCATTATTGGAGGACTTGTTAATTACAAAAGTGACATTGTTGGAATTTAAAGCCAACTTCTAGGGAAGATCCCAACCAACTTAATTCAATGATAGTCTCAAATTGATTTTCATGTATGTTGAATTTAGCATTGGAATATATAGGATGTGTTAGAAAAATGAAATAATGATACATCTCCATCATTCAATTAAGCAATTGATGAGGATGGTACCTAGAGTAAATCAACTAGTTGAAGTTTTAACAACCAAATCCAATGGGGACATCAAGTGAGGTTCCAGGGATGGTAACTAGAGTAAACCAACTAGTTGAAGTTTTAACAACTTAATCCAATAGGGACGTCAAGTGAGGCCTAACATATCCACAAAGCTAGAAATCCAAAGGACTTGACACAACAACCTGCTACTTGTAATTCACAACACTCAACCAGTCAAGTCTACAGCCTAGTATGAGGGAAATGTTTTCAGATAATATTACATTTAAAAAATAATAAAATAATACTTACATTAACAAATTAAAAAATAGTAATAACAAAATAAATCAATGTCTTCCATAAATAAAATCTTCAATTTCCAGCTAGATTTTAAATCAACTTTATATGGAGAGATAAAGTAATTGAATGTAAAAAAACAAAAAAATTACTTTTTAGTAGGAGGGAAATATGTAATTCCTTCATGACTTAATATGGAGTTGACAAATGGCATGTGAAAATAATATTATTGATATTGAATTATGTGTAATTAATTCTATGTTAAAATAATTTAAGTTTAAAAAATTCTTATATATTGAGTAAAAGAGAGAAAGAGAATTCATATTTCATTGTTGTGTACTTTCTAATTCAAGGTATGGGGAAATTTTAAAATAGCAATAAGAAAATTAATGTTGGTCATAAATAGATATTATATTTCCCTCTAGGCATAATAGATGGTGACATGTGTTCTCGTAAGTCACTCCATGGTGAAAAAGACATCGGTTTGAAGTCACTCCATGGTGAAAAGGACATCGGTTTGAAGTCATGCTAAGATCTGGTGTGGCCGAGACGAACCAGACGATTTATAACAATGATCTTCCACATATCGAGAAAATAGTGAAAAAAAACAACTGTGTAAATGCATTTTACCAGATTAATATTTTTTGCTTTTTAAAAAAACAACATATTAGATATAGTTATAATGTCTAACTTTCACGTAATTATTTAATACAGTCATAAAGTATTTCCCAAGAGAATTGGCCAGGGCACATACGTGACATTAGGTCTCACACCAACACCTTTATAACATTTCATAGAAGCACTTACGTAACATTAGTTTAGAGGTGATTTATTTTGGGTTCGCAGACTTGGTTATCATGGAGGCGATTTGATTTAATGCTTTAATATTATCACAATTGTATCGTTTGATCCCTTCATACCATTTAATGCATAGGTAACTAGGTTTACGGTATTCATTAATGAATTCACCTCATTGTAGTTAAGAGTTTTCTATACTTTCACCAGGTGAATTGTATTTGGTGTTTTCTGGTCTTAATACTTCCCACATTTGGCTTCATCCTACTCATATACGTGTCACAACTTCCATCGAACTATGGAAATTGCAAGGGATGGTTGGAGGTAATCGATCCAACCCCTGTCCATTGCCAGCCTTGTCATTCTGCAACCATCCAAAAGCAGTGTTACTTCTCTACTCTCAGGTCCTCGCTCAATTCATTTTTTAATTCTTCAAGCATTTCCTATATCTTTTCCACGTTTCTATGGTGGAAACATATTTCTTGTTCGTTTCAAGTCTTTGTTGCGTTACTTGGGCTCTTAATATGAAGGGTCACACCATGCATTCATCGTTTCAAGTATAATTTTATGTTTCTCTAGAGTTTCATTTTGCCATGGCGAAACCCTGGTTAACTTACTTAGTTCTTTGTGGCTACGTTTTGTCAAGCATATTATCGACATACCTTTTGAGCAAACTTTCCAATATAAGTCTTTTCTAGGGTTTGAAATCATCGATTGTTGTAATTTCGATTTTCCTGGTTCATTTCCTTACAACATCGCTTTTGTTTGATAACAGGTACAATATCGACACCATTTCCTTTCGCTTTTATCTAGCGATTCATATCACGGGTTATTTCTAATTCGCTTTGAAACTTCGCATGTTCCAGGTTCTTGGTCACTTCCCTTTCCTGTGGTGATTTAAAATATATTTCAACGATTAAGGGTTTCCTGTCTATTGTGATACATTTTGTCTGCATCATTTTTGTACCGAGTGTTTCCGCCTCTTCTAGGGATTATCTTGCATAATGAAATTGAGGGCTTATTAGTCCCTGCCTCTGGCATGGCAGGGACTATAGCGTTTGATATGGCATTGACCGCCTATTAATTCACGTGTTGACCTGTTTTTTTTTGAGTTATTTCTATTTTAACCAAAGTTTATTTAAAACAAGTTTGCAGTATGAAAATTTTAACCAAACTTTTGGATTTAGCCTCTTATTGCAGGCTTCACGTGCCCCAATGCTGTTTTTAACGAGGGAAAACGATTTTATCCTAAGTCTTTAAACTGGGATCAGGGAAAGCGATTTTATCCTAAGTCGATTTTATCCTAAGTTTTTAAACTAACAATTGTGGCAGGTACATAGGTTACAAGGTTACAAATGTCGTCACTGCGGACTGCAAGGGTTGTTTACACCTGTCCAGATGCATGCACCTCCATTCCTTCTTATATCACCACACCCATGCCTCCCCACAGAATCGAACTAGCAGCTTGTATTCGCTACCCGCAACTTCATTTCTGGTTGGTTTTTCTCTGAAATTAATCAGTTCCGTCTTCTTGGATCATCTTAACAATGGCAGCTGTTTCGCAAGCTCTTCTACAACACCCTGCAGCCTTCAACACACAAAAACAGAGTATGTATAAGTATGTATATGTGTCTGCTTGCCATTTTCATTTCATTTTTTGCCAACTTTTTTCTTGATGACAGTTATTTTTATTTTCCGTAGTTCTGCAATTGTTAGTGCCAGTCCAGATTAATGTCGGTTTTGTTTATAAATTGCAGCGACAGGGCTGAGTGCGGCTCGGCTAAATTCAATTTTAGTGTCGGCCACCAAGATTTCGGCGAAGAAGAGTTCAAGTAAACAACACAGAATTTTCACTCAGCAATTGGCGAGAAGAGTTCAAGTAAACAACACAGAATTTTCACTCAGCAATTGGATAGTCATTCGTTACAGCCTCAATCACGCCCTGGTGATTCATGTGCTTGTTTGGCCGCAACCATTACAGCGCCTTGTACGGTTTTCCACTGCTATTTTTCTCTGTTTGGCAAACAAAAATGACGAGGCCGAGGATGAGCCCGTGCCTGCCTCGCTCGCCCACTGGTTTACCTCCTCCCCAAAATATCTATATATCTCCGCACTCATACTTCCACGTATATCAATTTTCTGGGCTTGTTTGCAAAACTGTGAATACATTACCTCAGCTCTGCAATTTCTGCAATTTTTTGTGTTTGTGAAGCCCTGCGATTCGAACTGTTAACCTGCTGCTTCATGGCTCCCACGGCGTCGATGCTCTCTGTGTTGTATGTGGGTCGCAGGAGCCCCAAAGCTTTTGTGACGGCCTCGACCTCGGCCTCCTCCATTTCCATTACCGCAGAGGAAGGAAATGAAGTCCCCAAATCCGAACCAGTCGCTCAATCTTCCCGGCGGTACGTGCAGGCGGGATTCCGGTACCCATTTCGGAAAATTTGTGATTATACTGAAACGAGTGAAGCGGAAAAGCAATTTGAGAAGACAAAGTTTCTGAGCTGCTGGTAGAATTAATGGTGTACTGTCAAACTTTAGTTGGGTGCAGAACTGGTGTACTGTGTACTATTGAAGATTTATGAAAGAATTCTGTCACTAAGGTGTCCCAATTTAGAGAACTTTATAATCCAAGATGGCGTTACTGTATTTTGGCATTTACTACTGTTTGTAATTTTTTTCTGAGAATATACAGTCAAGAATTACAGCAATTGGTTGTGTTATACGGCCAGAAGATCCATTTTCTTTTGCGTCCAATGGTTAGGGAGTGCGAATGATTATAAATTTATGTTTCTCTGGTCGGTTTTTGACAGTGGGATTGCATTATCTATGGAAATTATTAATTACTGAAATGTTATAGCTATCTACTCCGTTTCGGCAATCTTTCCCGGTGAATATTTACGTTACAAATATTTTTTTGGTGAATATTTAAATAATAAATATGAAGAAAAATAGAAATTTAGATTTTAGGGTTGGAAGTGATTTACGTGGCTGAATTTTTTAATAAAATATTTTATTTATAAAATATGAGTAATTTAATAAATTTAATTTTAATTTTTAGTTAAAGAATTAAAATCAATTTAAGTAAAGTTTTTAATAGAAAATAAATTTTTGGCCTAGGTGTTTTGAACTAACACGTGCGTTTCATCATCAAGATTTTGCTTTGGCATGAATAAATAAATTGAGATCTTAAGAGGATAAATTAATTGATTGGTTAAGCACAAAATTTACATAAATTTCGGTGAATAGTAAATATTAGTAAGTAGTGTTACTCCTACATAAGAGCTGAGAAAAATATAAATAATAATATAAAATAATGAATAAATTAGAAAGTAGTATTACTCCTAATGGTATATTTACCTCTTAGTCCTATCCATTTTTTTATGTAAACACTTGCTTAAATTATGATAGGAAATGTTAATTACTTGAGTATGAGTTATTTTTGAATGGTTTCCCTGCAAAAGCTTAAGAATAAAAATAACTACACAAATATCTAAAAATCACGGATGAATATTGCATCTATATCCATAAATAAATCATGGCATAAAATATGTGAGGAAGACATTCACATGGCATTATATTGTGCGAAGTTGCAATAAGAGTCTACGACTTTCAAGTTATGCTTCAATCAAATGTTTGAAAGATGTGAAGTGGAGTGAAGCGGATAAATAAGTGTTGAGGAAAATAATAGTGAGAAGTAGCTCTTGGTAATTATTTTTTATTATATGTTATTTCTATCCATTTATATGCAAAGACTTCTTAAATTATAGTGTAAGTAATTGATGGTAAATATGTTATTTACTTTTCTATGAGCTATGATGGTATTATATTATGCAAAGATTGCCATAAAACCTTCAAGTTATTGTCCAATTGAAAATGAGAGATAGTTACTCCCCATGAAGAGTTATTTAAAATGAAAGAGTTAATTAAAATTGAGTCAAAGTTTAGTTTAGTCATATTTTGGACAAAGTTGAATTTATACATGTTGAATTAAATTTATTTATATGTTTAGATCACAGTCTAACCGGGGACTTTTTGGCTTATTGTGTGGTTGAGTTTCTGGTTAATTTTGCACTAGTTGTGGAGTAAAAGAGTTTTCACGGTTATGCCAATCTATTTCTATATTTTAAATTGAAATTTACTTGTTATTATTTTGAAAACTATAATAGGGCAAATTTCAATAATTTTAATATAAAACTTTAAATTTAAATATTGACACTAGTTTTAATGTTTCTTTATAAATATCATTTTAGTAATTGTTGTTTTGTTACTCGCAAGCAATTTTCTAAGAAAACGTGAAATAGAACGGTAACATTAATAGCTGTGAATGCCATTTGAATGGTAATGTTAATCGCTCTGAATGAGATGCACCTTTCCAGACATCCAGACATGCGGACACGTACTTTTTTAGTTGTAAGTTCATAATAATATTTGCATCCACTGTTCTAAGTTTTGCAATTCGCTGCAGACCCCGGCAGGGACTACCGCCACTGCAGTGGCTCCTTGTTTATGTATAGTTTTTGTTATGTATATCCATTAACTTAGGAGATCGGAAGTTTCCTCTTCTCATAAAATGTGTAATACCTTTATTGTATACACTTAGTCTTGGTATTGAAAGGTTTAAACACAATATGAATGGAGTTTCTATGTGGTTACTTATATTTTTTCTCGACTACTCTTTTATTATGCCACATGTTTGTAATATTAAAGAATTGTAATATCTTTATGGCTGGGTAATATTTTGCGACTTGGACTGTTGTTTTATGGTGAATTTATTCTTACAATTATTGACTCTGTCCATTTCATATGTGATGATTCGATGTACTCCGTTCCATTCTAGGTAAAGAGAATTGGTTCTTTCCATTTATGTTAAATTTTAGTTCTTCCATGACTAAACAAATACCAGTGAGGATGGAATCCAACCCTGGAATTTGTCTTATCTCTCAGTACAACCATTTGTTAGAGGGAAAGGACAGTCTTCCTCTTTGGTTCCAACCTAAAGGAAGACTAACTTACCCCCAAAAATCCACTCTCATTTTCTTGTATTTTTAGGGTTTTACACAACCTATTATGCATTGCAATCCAGATTTTATTAAAAATTGGCTTATTTGTTATTATTGTTTAAGGTTGTTTATGGAAACTAGACATTTCCAATTATGTGATACATGGGTATTATGTTATGAATAAGTTTACCATTCTTTACATTTACAACATTATATATGCTATGCTACTGTAACTATTCATGTGAAAGGAAATAACACTTCATTACTAAATTAATTTCACAACAGAATTCAATCTAACGCAAGAACTGGGGTTAGTCTTGTTCAATCTTAATTTCCTAAATATAAATAGATTTCTGTCAACCAAATTTAATCCAAGAACAAGTACTACTTTTAACCCATTCAGTCATATATCTTTAGAATGCCTAGCAAATCTATATTATGTTTAAAATAATCATTCATTTTTTTTATTGTCCAACAAACAACGTAAATCAATAGTATAAACTTATATGTGTCACTTAGCCTTGCTAGAGATGTTTTTTGGGAGACAGACTCTTAACCACCTAACCTGTGAGATTGCAAATAACATCCAGGTCTCCCCCAGAGCATCCTAGCTTCTAGAGTGATTAAAGAAAGTAACCATTCTAGTCCTCAAGACCGTAGTCCAGTCCAGAATGTTCAATCAGGGTTCCACTGGTTGCCACCAGCTCTAGAAATCCCTTGCAGCTCTTAACATCGTGTTGTCAAGACTTCTTCTTTCTTACACCTTACTTCCTCTCCTCACCCTCGTGAGTTTCCCAATTCAGGGATTTCTCCTTAATCCCTCCAGGGAGGAAGTAGCTTTCTAACCGCCTCGAGCTTAAGATCTTTTTAATCAAGTCTTTCTCGTTATCTCTTTAGCTAAACATTATTTAATAAATCACTAATAATCACAACATACATTCCTACATTCCTTTACGATTCTATATCAAATTAAGTTACTAAGTTTTATATGAAACAATAAAAGGAAGTAAAGTAAAATCCAGTAAAATTAATTGTTGGTTGTTCATATGCTCAGGAGCGTTAGATCTCTCCCCCGCATGTGCAAAAAAAATTGCCCAGTGTTTAATCATTTCCTTGGAATAAGTGAGGATATGATTCCTGCATCTAGCTTTCGTCTTCCCAGGTAGCCTTTTCCGAGCTGAAGTGCTTTCACCATACTTTACCATGGGGGATGGCTCACTTTCATAACATGGTTTCTCTTGGATCGAGGATACGGAGGGGTTCTACTAGAAATTATCTATCCAGTTCCACCTATTTCACATTTTACAATGGTATTAATGACTTGATATGTAAAAATCATATTTAACCTTGTAAACAATTAATTAACTAAACTCTTACCTATACTTCTTGCTAGTTAATGATATTTCTATAGTCATATACATATTTTTTTAATAAGGATACGTGGAACGCATTATGGACCCATATATGGCTTGAAAATGCTAGTTCGTAAGAAACAAGCCCAATTCTCTCTAATGCTTGGAAGGGTCCAAAATATCTAAGAGCTAATTTCACACATCCTTTCCATTGCAGGGTAGTGTTTTGAGGTCTTATTCGAACATACACGTGATCCCTTACCTGAAATTATTTATAAGTTATTTTCTTATCTGTATATGCCTTTCGCTTGTCTTCAGCAAGTTTCTGATTCTGCCGAATTTTCTTCACGGTGGTTTCCATATCAGGCCCCAACATTAGTCTATCCTCTAGGTTTCTCCAGTTGATGGGTATTTTTCATCTCCTTCTATAGAGAACCTCGAAGGGAATCAATTTTAAGGATTCGTGATAAATTTTATTATAGGAAAATTCCGAGTGGAGGTACTCTTCCCATTTAATGATTTCTTGCATCACATACATTCATACCATATCCTCCAACACTTGATTCACTCGCTCTATTTTTCCATCAGTTTGTGGGTGATATGAAATGCTAAACTGAATTTGAGCACTCAAACCTGTAAAGAGATTTTTCCAAAATGCAGATGTAAATTTTACATCTCTGTCAGAAATCATGATGTTAGGCATCCCATGCAGCATAAAGTTTTCTCACATAAATATACCTGTGATTTGCCCAGTTTTATATGTAGATTGGATAGGAATGAAATGGGATACCTTACTTAATTTATCCACCACTACCATAATTGAATCATTATGTCTTCTAGTTTTAGGCAATCCCGTTATGAAATCCAAAGTAATTACTTCCCATTTCCATTATGGAATGGGTAGTGCATGAAGCAACCCAGTTGGATATTGATGTTCAACTTTGACTTGCTGACACTCCAAACATTTAGCCAAATATTCCTTGATATCCCTTCTCATTCAGAGCCAAACATAATTATTCTTAATAGTAGAGAACAACTTTTGATATTCAAGGTGGGTAGCATAAGGTATTTTGTGAAACTCATCTAAAATTTATAGTTTAACAACTTGTTGATTAGGAACATATATTCTTCTCTTAAACGTCAATAAGCTATCTTTTTTTATGTTGTAATTACCCTGTTGTTCTAAATTATTAATTTGATTGGTTTGTTTCCACAAAAATTGTATTTTGGGTCCTTACTAGTAGCTTCTTTGATTAGATCTAAAAAGTCAAATTCTATCTTCCTATATGAAATTTCGTATAAATGATGTAATTTTCTACTTAATGCATTCACCACAAAATCTTCCTTTCCTTTTAGCTGTTTAATGTCAAAATCAAGCTCACCCAAAAAGGTTGTCCACCGGGCTTACTGTGCATTAAGACTAGGTTGTTTAAATAAGTTGGTTAGGTTGCTATGATCAGTCATCAGTAAAAAAAAATGTGCCTAATAAATAATGCCTCCACACTTTTAAAGCATGTGCTACCATAGTTAACTGGAGATCATAAGAAAATACCTTTTTTCATGTTCTTTGATCTTCCACAATTCATAGGCAATTACCTTGCCTTCCTACATCAATACTCCCCCTACCCCCTCCTTACATGCATACGTACATACTACAAACTCCTTTTCCAAGTATACGATCTTCAATACTGGGGCAGTGGTTAATAAATGTTTTAGTAGCTCAAAGCTACACTGACATTCATTAGTCCGGTTGAATTTTTTTCCCTTTTTTTTCAAGGTCATTATAAGATAGGCTATCTTGCAAAATCCTTCAATAAAACGTCGATAATACCCCGTTAAACCCATATAGGATTGGATGTCAGCAAAATTTATAGGAACAAACCATTCCATGATAGTTTTAATTTTTTTGAGATCTATATATATCCCTTCTATAGAAATTACAAGGCTTAAATATTGTATCTGGTCCTTGTAAAAATCGCATTTACTGAAGTTGGCATATAGTTGATGATCTCTCAATGTTTGTAATATAATTTGTAAATGTTTCTTATGCTCCTCTAAATTCTTGGAATATATAAGGATATAATCAATGAATTTTACACGAATTTGTCAAGATTCAGATGGAATATACCATTCATAAGACCCATGAAGGTAGTTGAAGCACTGTAAGCCGAAAGGGGAAAACCACAAACTCATAATGACCGCAACGGGTTCTAAAGGTCATTTTTGGGATATCTTCTTATTTTACTCTTATTTGATGATACTTGGATCACAAATCTATTTAAGAGAACATTGTGGCTCCCTTGACTTGATCTAACAAGTTATCGATCCTTGGTAGAGGGTACTTGTTTTTAACAGTTAGCTTATTAAGTTGTTTGTAGTCAATGCATAGCCTTAGGGTACCATCTTTTTTCCTTACGAACAACATAGGGGCTCCCCAAGGAGACACGCTTGGGCGAATATATCCTTTATCGATCAGATATTTTATTTACATTTTAAGTTCAGTTAACTCAGGTATACTAATTCAGTAAGGGGTTTGTGACAGTGATGCAGCTCCTAGAATTAATTCTATAGTGAAATCAATATCTTGCTTGGGAGGTAATCCAATTATTTCCTTTGGAAACACATCAGAAAATTCTTTACCATTGGCAAGTTTCCTAAGGAGACAGACTTATATTTGGATTTAGTAAATCCCACCCAGACTGCATATATTAAACATCCTTTACGTATACATTTTCCTAACTAGGAGATAGTATTGGTTGCAGTACCATAGGTATTTTAACTCCTTGCGGCTCATGTCTAACACCCTCTTTATTAAGGTAGATAATGGTATTTTGTCTGCAGGTTACTAAAGACCAATCTTCCTCCAACTAATCCATCTCGATTAAAATGTCATAAGATCCCAAAGGAAACAACCTACATCGATTGACTGGTGTAGGTTTTACCCCCGTACAGAAATTATTTGCATACGAATTCTAAAACACATAAAATAAACAATGTGAGAGCATAACACATAAAACACATATACACAGATATTTTCCCCTGGATCCAAAACCAGGACTACAAACTTGATTTCTCATTATTTTCCTTTCAATGTTACAATACATATTTATACATGCCGAAGCATCCAATACCATGGACCGAAAACCATC
>APFE031322278.1:3396-22726 GCA_000404065.3 Pinus taeda | reverse complement strand
TGAAGAATACTGCAGATGCATTGACAAAATCTGTTAGCTTTGAGAAGTTCTCTTGGTGTAGAGAAACAATGGGTGTTTCAGGGCTGGAAAAATGACTAAGATCTCCTGTGGAATGAAAGCAACAAGTGGGAGATTGTTGGGTTGTGTTATATTCTTTCCACATAGTTAACAGGGGGTTTGAGGGGTACCCGCAACCCCACTTTATGGGGTCCAGGGCAACACCCCGGAAAATTTTGGTTTTGGACCCTATGCTAGGTTGGGCGGACCCACCTATGGTTTTGTGCATGATTTTCGCACATGTTTTTTGGACACGATGGTTTTCGGTCCATGGTATTGGATGCGATGGCTTTTTGGTCCATGGTATTGGACGTGATGGTTTTTCGGTGTATTGGATGCTTCGGCATGTATAAATATGTATTGTAACATTGAAAGGAACATAATGAAAAATCAAGCTGGTAGTCTCAGTTTTGGGATCCAGTGGGAAATCTCTGTTTATATGTGTTTTATGTGTTATGCTCTCACATTTTTATTTTTCCTGTGATTTAGAATTCGTATGCAGGTAATTTTTGTACGGGGTTAAAACCTGCACTCTTACCTCAGCAATAAATCAAATCTAGTTAAGCTTTTCTTGATTGAGACCATAGCCCAATGGCCTAAATAGTTTCTCTACCCATTTGGCTTCTTAATTCCACCACCCAATAATAAAAAAAAAACAACCTTGAACACTAAGAACTAGCCTGAAATCTTATTCAAACAAAGTTAAATCATAAAGAGAGAGCCCTCTCTAGACTTAGGTTGGCTAGAACCTAAGTCTAAAAGATTAGGTTTGTGGTTACCTCGGGCTATCCCTTCTTTGATAACTTCTAAGGAAAAAATCTAAGTGATAACACAACCCTCACAATATAATTCACAATAATACCCAGGAGCTATGTGGGAAAACCAACCACCTTTTTCCAATTGGTCACAACAACCATTATTTATGCCACCTTGGTCCAACCAATCAAATCAAAATAACAATTGGCCGAATTCCTCTTACTTCCCACCATTCTGGCAGAATAATGCATATCAGTCTCAATGGCCACCCTCCACTTCACAAAACCAGAGTTAGTAGTCAAGCTGGAAAAGACCTACAAACCAGCTAGCAGGAACAATCCATCTACCTCAACCTACACTGCCAACACCCTACACATTGCAACAGAACCCTCAGACCAACCTATGACCACAGCTCCCAACCCAACCTAACCCGAACCTCAACAATAGAATGGTCCAATCTGTGCAAATTATTGAAGGACCAAACCCAGAAACTGAGTTGAGGGAGTGTAATGAGCTTAAATTAATGTCTAGATGGATAATAGAATAAGTGGGGGGGGGATAAAAATATACAAATTGAATATCTGTTACCTGTAGAACAAGAACCACAAGTGGAGAACATGGTTAAACAAAAAACTCATGATCAAACGATCACCTCTTCTCCACCATTTCCAGTAAGATTAATCATACCCCACTCAAAATTTTGGCACCCAATCGAATATCTCGATTTTGATCTTCTAGGAGAATTGAAAAATTTGTGTGTAAAAATACCTCTCCTCCAGGCTATTCAGGACGTTCCAATTTATGCAAAAAATATTAAGGAATTGTGTACGAAAAAGCCTAAGAGGAAAATAAAAACAACCCCAACTGTCCATGTAGTTGGTACTTTGTCTGATTTATTATCAGACAGAGAAACACCATTAAAAGATGAGGACCCAAGAAAACCTATAGTCACGGTGCAAATAAATGGATGCTCCTTCCCCAATGCATTAGTTGATTTAGGAGCATTAATCAATATCCTCACAACAATAACATGTCAAAAGCTTGGCATTACATCCTTGGACCCAACCACGACCTTGTTGGAACTGGCTGACTGATTAGTAGTCAAACCAGAAGGCACATTACAAGATGTAATGGTGTCTATAGACTCTTGGGAATACCCAACAGATTTCCTGATTATCAATCCTATAAATTGGCTAAATGGACATCCCCTAATTCTAGGTAGACCTTGGCTAACAACCACAGATGCTTACATAAGTTGTCGAACAGGTAGCATGAATATAGCGAGAGGAAGTAATGTGAAGAATTTAGCCTTATATCCTCCAGCTCAGTGGAGTTTAACAATAATAAAAACTAGAAAGAAACCTGTATCATATCTAACTGAAAACATTAGATCATCGCTAACTATAGAAGATGCTATCGAATTCAAGGATCAAATAGAAGATGACATCATTAACACTTACATTAACCAACCAGATGCCATATCCCATCCAAAATGTCACATGATTGAAGCAGCCCTAGATAACGAAATAGAAGAAGATCCCTTAAAAGATATTAACGACCAGTCAATACCAACAACTTCTGTTTATAATAGTAAAACCATAGAAATTGAGCCAGGGAAGACCTTAAATATCAACAAAAACCTAACTGCTGACCAGTAGCAGAAGCTTGTTCAACTTCTAAGAAAATATAAAGAGGCTTTCGCATGGGATTACCCAGACATGAAAGGGATTGATCCCCAATTATGCATGCACCACATCTATATAGAGAAAGATTCCAGGCCCATTCGACAACCTCAATGGGGGTTAAACCCTCACCTTAAAGATATTGTTAAAGATGAACTACAAAAATGTTAGATGTGAATTTAATCTATCCTATATCTGATAGTAGATGGGTCTCTCCATTAGTAGTGGTGCCTAAAAAGAATCCAAAGTGGCATATATGTGTTGAATATATAGAGCTTAGTAAAGCAACCAAAAAAGACCATTTTCCCCTTCCGTTCATTGACTAGGTATTGGACACATTAGCAGGAAAAATATTATTTTCTTTCGTAGGTAGCTTCAATGGCGACAATCAAATTCAAATTGCCCTAAAGACCAGGATAAGACTACCTTTACCTACCCTTGGGGGACATTTGCTTACAGGGTCTTACCTTTTGGGTTGTGCAATGCACCTGCCACATTCCAAAGGGCTATACTTAGAATTTTTTAAGATCTGATAAACGAAGGACTCGAGGTGTACATGGATGAATTCACACCTTACGGAGATGACTTCGAGTCAACATTACAAACATTAGAGAAATTTCTGCAAAGATGCATTGCTACCATGCTCTGTTTAAGCCATGAAAAAAGCCACGTGATGATGACTGAGGGCCTCATCCTAGGTCACTACATCTCAATAGTTTGAATTCAGGTAGATCTAGCAAAATTTTAGATAATTCTTTTAATACCTACCCCCTCCACACAAACTGAGGTACACAGTTTCTTGGGATTTTCTGGATATTATAGGAGAATTATAAAAAAAATTCTCTCAAATTGTTGCACCATTATATGCATTAATAGGAAATATCGATTTCATTTGGTTTGACAAATGTGACATTGCTTTTGAAGATTTAAAATGGCTTGTATCAACAGCCCCAGTATTATGAGGCCCAAACTAGGATTTTCCATTCCAAATTTCATCTGATGCTACGACCATTACAGCTGTTCTCAGCCAGGAGGAAGATAAGAAGCCATATGCAATATACTACATCAACAAAAATCTATCTCCTACTGAATTAAATTATGCTGTGACTGAAAAAGAATTTTTGACTGTAATCAATGCTATTAATAAACTCAGACATTATATAACAGGATACCCTATGGTTTTGTATATTGATCACTCTACTATTAAATATCTAGCTAATAAACCTGTTACAAATGGAAGAGTGACAAGATGGTTGATCCTTTTGAAGGAATTCAACATAACAAATAAAGATCGACTAGGAAAATAAAATCCAGTAGCAAACTTCCTTTCACATATGCCAAAGACAGACGACTCGACAGCAGTAGAAGATCAGTTCCCCGATGAACATTTATTTGTCGTAACTGTGAAAACACCGTGGTATCCGAATGTCGCAAACTACCTAGCAGTGGGAAAATTACCCAAGCACTTGACACCCAATGAAAGAAAACAAATAGTATAATGTAGCACTCGGTTCTCCTGGATCAGAGGATATTTATTTCATATAGGGGCCAATATGCACATTTGAATATGTGTCAGGGAAGACAAAGTCTTCGACATCCTGAAAGCTTGCCATGATGGGCCTTGTGGTGGACATTTTGCAGACTATAGTACTAGTCAGAAAGTCTTACAGATGGGCTATTATTGGCCCACCATTTTTAAAGACGCCAAAAAGTTTGTCCAGGCATGTGATAGTTGCCAAAGAATGGGATGCCTTGGGCAGTCTGATGAGATACCCCTGCATCCGCAGTTACTCATTGAACCTTTTGAGCGATGGGCATTAGATTTCATTGGTCCAATAAACCCATCATCTAAACAAAAGACATACATACTAGTCGCAGTAAAATATGTGACTAAATGGGTGGAGGCAAAAGCATTACCAAGGGCAACGGAGGACTCAGTAATCCACTTTCTTTTCCAATTATTCGTGTGATATGGCTTGCCTAGAGAAATAATCACAGATGGAGGGCCACAATTTATAGGCCATAAGATTGCCGCAACATTAAAAAATCATCATATCATGCACATAATCACAACTCCATACCACCCGCAGGAAAATGGTCAAGCAGAAAGTACCAATAAAGTAATCAAGGCAATACTCACAAAGACAGTTGCATCACATAGATGTGACTGGGCTACTTGATTTCTAGAAGCCCTGTGGGCATATCGCACGACATGGAGAAATACCACAAGATATTTCCCATACCATCTAGTGTTTGGCAAAGAACCCATCTTCCTAATTGAATTTGAAATTCAGGCATTGAGGATAGCTCAGAAGGTAGGCTTGAACTTAAATGAAGCACAGATTAATAGGTTACATCAAATCAATGAATTGGATGAAATCCAGTTATTAGCTCTTCAACATACTACATTGATTCAACAACAAAGAGCGAAGTGGCATGATGCCCTTATCAAGAAGAAGATATTCCACAAAGGTGATGGGCACTTTTGTATGATTCTAGGTTCTAGGATTTCCTGGGAAAACTCCAGACCAGATGGTTAGGCCCCTATGAGGCAAGAGGTGCATGATAATGGCACCCTCTCATTAGCCACCATTGATGGGTCTGGCTACTCTTTTAAAGTGAATGGACATTGAGTTCGACTTTATCACAAATCACTTACCGGGGAGTCCTTTTGCCAACAGTTATGGGAAGATTCCACTATACAAA
This sequence comes from Pinus taeda, assembly GCA_000404065.3. Taxonomy (NCBI): domain Eukaryota; kingdom Viridiplantae; phylum Streptophyta; class Pinopsida; order Pinales; family Pinaceae; genus Pinus; species Pinus taeda. Next base: position 17,525 of record APFE031322278.1, on the reverse strand, counting down.
TTCTTGCTGAGGAGGGCAACCCATCCATAACATCAATCTAGTGAAGAATTTTTTTTTTTTGAAATTTGTACATAAATTTTCCTTTCTATTTGATTGAATTTTCTTGTATAAATTGTATATAAGTTTTTTTTTTTTTTTTTTTTTCTATTTTTCCTTTGCTGGTCCTTCTAAGGAACAATTGTTGTTCCCTCTAAGGAATAACTATTGTTCCCTCTAAATAACAACAATGTTTGTGTGGATTTTCTTCTTGTTGTTCCCTTTAAGGAACAACTGTTGTTCCCTCCAAGGAACATCCATTGTTCCCCCTAAGGAACAACAATTTTGTGTGCATATTTTCTTGTTGTTCCTTTAAGCAACAACTGTTGTTCCCTCTAAGGTACATCCGCTATTCCCCCTAAGGAACAACAAATTTGTGTGCAGATTTTCTTGCTATTCCCTTTAAGGAACAACTGTTGTTCCCTCTAAGGAACAACCACCGTTCCCTTTAAGGAACAACTGTTGTTCCCTCTAAAGGAACAACAATTTCGTGTGCAATTTTTTTCTTTTTATTGTTCCTTCTAAGGAACAGTTGCTGTTCCATGTAAGGAACGACTGTCATTCCCTCTAAGGAATAGCTGCTGTTGCCTCTAAGGAATAACAATTTTGCAAACAATTTTTCATTTTTTCTTTTTGTGGTGTTCCCTTTAAGGAATAGTTGTTGTTCCCTCTAAGGAACAACTGATGTTCCCTCTAAAGGAACAACAATTTTGTGTGCAATTGATTATTTTTTTCTTCTTGTTGTTCCCTTTAAGGAACAACTGTTACTCCCTCTAAGGAACAACCATTGTTCCCTCTGAGGAACAACAATTTCATATGTATTTATTTCCTTGATGTTCCATCTAAGGAACAACTGTCGTTCCCTCTAAAGAACATCTGTTGTTCCCTTTAAGGAACAACTGTTGTTCCCTCTATGGAACAACAATTTCATGTGTATTTGTTTTCTTGTTGTTTCATCTAAGGAACAACTGTCATTCCCTTTGAGGAATAGCTATTGTTCTCTCTAAGGGACAACTGGTGTTCTCTTTAAGGAACAACAATTTCACGTCCAGTTTTTTCTTTTTCTTGTTGTTCCTTACAAGGAACAGCTGCTGTTTCCTCTAAGGAACAACCATTATTCCCTGTAAGGAGCATCAATTTTTGTGCGTATTTTCTTCGCTGTTCCCCGCAAGGAACACAAAATTTTTGGCATGTATTTCCCTCGTTGTTCCCTATAGGAAACAACTATTGTTATCTCTAAGGAACAATAATTTTCATATGTATTTTCTTTTTTGTTCCCTACTGGGAACAGTTGTTGTTCCATTTATGGAACAACACCCTTTTTGTGTGTTTTTCCTTGCTGTTCCCTATAAGGAACAAAACTTTTTGTGTGAGGTTTTCTTTTGCTGCTTCCTTTAGGAAATAACACTTTGTGAATATCATTTATTTCCTTTGCCCCCTCTTTATGATCCTCTATAGGGCACAAGCGTACAAATATATATGTAAGGGTACAAATCTAAATTTTACTGGAACAAGCAAATCGAATATTATCATCTTTAATAAGATTTCTTTGTATTGATTGAAAAACAAAGGAAACAACCATTTATATCACTTCATTGTCCTTATTTTCACTATAAATCAAATTGATTGATTATTTGTACCATGCTAGTTCTCCCTTAACCCCAATAATTCTCTCAGTTCATTATCATCAAATAAGGTTAAGGGCATACTTATTTTCTATTGATATGTTCAAACTTCTTCTGCCATCCCTACTCCTAAGGAGTACTGAGCCACCCTATATATATAAATAGAACTTTGTTAAATATATAATATAATATTATAATATATTTATATTATATATATATATATATATATATATATATATAAATATATATATATATATAATATATATATATATAAATATATATATAATATATTATAATATATAGAAACACACACACACACAAATGTTTACTAACAATTCTATGATTTTTATAGATGGAGGATAGTGGGTCTCATCATGAGCCAGCCTACCATGATCATAAGGAAAACACAAAGTGGCATTCCCACTATGGCCACCACACCAGGGATATGATCCAATGGATGCATCAAGAAAAAGTCCTTGGAACAGGAGGTCTCATTACGAGCCAACCTACACACCTTTCGCTCCTTCCCAGTGAATGGCAATGTGTTCATCTGGTTACCAAGCCAGCACATTGGTCTCTACTATGATATAATAATGCACTTCCCCAATTTTACATAGAGGATCATGGTTCCAAAGGGTGAAAAAGAAACTCTGTCAAGGCTATGAACACCTACAGGCAACAAAAGCTCTGTTGATGGTATTGAAGTCGTATTTTGAACATCAATAGTTATTATAATTCCCTTTTCTTATTTTTTTACCTTTACTACAGATAGATTATGTTCCTAATCTGTTTTTGAACCTTTATGCATGCGATATATTTTAAAAATCAATCATAGTAGCTTTAAGTGGAATGAAGACGACAAAGTATCTTTCCTACATCATTTGTTCTTTTTCCTTTTTAATCACCTCACGACATCTCCTCACTTATTGATAATTCTCGTTATATGCATTGATTTCAGCACTCCGATATCTTTTGGGATCCTTTCATTAATATGTGTACCTTGCCACTTTTATCATCCCTGTACTTCACCACCAGCATGCTATTCCTTCACGCATTCAGTCGAAGGTGACCTATCATTTCAAAGGGGGGCGAGGAGCAACCTCCAATATACTTATGTATGTGTGTTAGTTCTTTATTCGATTTTGCAGGGAAATACAACATTCCATGATTACAAAGTATGTGGTATAATAGAAAGTCCTAGATAACGGTATTTATGCCCATAAAGTGTCATCCAATATAACCATTATAACAACTTGTTGTTCCATCACTTGGCTCTGTCTATTGCTGTGATATCTCTGCTACACTAACTTTTTGTAGAATTCAGGCAATATGGGAGGAAGAATAGTGCACAGGGAGCCGCTAATACTGGTCGTTTCTGATGCAACCAGAGAAATTATAGCTCAAGCTGGATGGATAACATACTTCACACGATTTCAACAACCCAACGAAGAAATTTCCATTGAATTCCTACAAAATTTACAGAACAGACAATCCACAATAAGAGGTAGGAAAATCACAGTGTTAGATGCTGTGATAGCTGAAGTGTCCGGATTACCAATAGAAGGACCTGTATGGGCTAATGAAAGATTGAAGTTGCAAGATGTTATTGCAGTATTTAAGGGCGAAGGATAGGAGCTGATAATTAAAGGCAAAGGAGTTCGACCATCATCCCTTAGAGAACCGTGGGGAGAACTAGCTAGAGTCGTCCATAATTATATCACATGTGACGAGTGAAAAGACGTGGTAAGGCCGCGTTAACTTAAACTCTTAGCAGTCCTGAAACAAAATTGTTCTGTGAATTTACCTGTGTATTTGACTTTTCTATTGCATGACACCACTGAAAGGATAAAAAAGTCCCAACACATAGAAACCGTCGTAAGCCACCACTGTTTGATTAGGCTAATAGTGAATTACAACCTCGCCCAACAGTAATCAAGTTGGGATGAATTAATATTTGCTATTGAAGGGGGCTTATCTCTGCCTGGACCTAACCTAGTTTCAAAAAGGAAGATGACTACCCTTACAACAAAAATTCCCCAAAAGAGCAGACATTCCGCTAGGCTAAGGAAAAAATTAGGAGTGGCCGAAAACCCCCAGGGCAGTATCAGCCAGCCCATAGAATTGTCTAGCCCAGGAAGTGAACAACACTTGCAGATAGAAGGTTAGGATAACCCTGAATCAGACCATGAGGAAGAATAAGGGAATTCTAGAGATGAGGAAAGAAATGAATTAGAACTCCCCTCAACATCAAATACAATTCCCCCAAGTGATTTATTGCATGATATCGAATTGGCCCAGATTCTGGCCAATATGGATGGTTTTATACAGCCTGAAATCCCACTCAATTTTAACATTGGAGCAATCCAATCTTTAGAAAACTCTGGCCACAATAGAATTATATCAGAAAATGTAAGTTGTAAAGCAGAAACAAGGGTAGAGGCCACTCAAGAAGAGGTGAACCAACCTAGTGATATGCCTCTAGGAGAACCCAGTCAGGCAGACCTAAATATGGAGAATATAGGCCAAACAGAAGGAATAGAAATAAACTAGGAAGATGAATACCAATCTGGGGACACGGTTCTTTTAGAGAAAAGCCAAGATGAGAAACCAGGCTCTTTAGGAGCAAAGACGATTAACATAATAGTTGCTCCTCCTAAAAAGCATAGAGACAAAATTAAAAAGCTTAGGAAGGAACAACAGAGGCTGCAGAAAATGGTAAAATGGCTCAGACGAAAGATAAGAAAATTATCAGTGAGGAAGGTTCTAGACCAAACCCTGGAAACAATAAATGCGGCAGTTCAAACTGAATTATATGAAACAAAAGCTACAGGGACTCAAACTGAGCCCACACTCACTCAACTTGTTAAGGAACACCATGCAATTCTTGCAGAAGTAGCTACCAAGACAAAGGCTATACCCTCTTATGACTTAACTATTCAGATGTAGGTGGAACCCTCCTACAACATGGCTACCCAGATGGAGGCTTGAGCCTCCCATAATAAGGGAACATAGGCAACATGCATTCTTTCTCATAGCAGGAGTACGCAGACAACCATTCAAGCCAAATATATGATGACGAGCAACGACCCCAGTATATTGACTCTTCAAGAATATTTAGCACAGGCTTGGCTTGCCGTAGGATGGCTTGAGCTAGAAACTATCTCTCAGGCAAAATACCAAGAATTACAAAGGCAGCTTCAGGACATGAATACATCAGAAAGCGAGACCTTCGACAAATTCCGAAAGGTAGAAGAGAAAATTAAGACAATGAAGCTTAGATTAGAGAAGGTCATGAGTCAAATCGACACTATATTCTCATTGTATATAGATGTCTTGGCATGTAGATCTCCTACTAATAATTATGCCTTATTTTTGCAAGAGAGATACTTGTTGAAAATCAAAGCCGTCAGGGCTGGAAAACTGATAAAATTAAAAACAATGGAGGATTTCATAAACTGTTGCAAACATCAGGGGTAAAATTTCAAAGATTCCTTTGTGAATTTTACCTACATAATTTTTTATTAGAGGAAGAAGTGGAAAAGAACCCCAATCCTTTTGTGGGGGATGTGCAATTCCAAGCTTATATCTCATTTGTTGTCAATCAACTGAAATGGTTCAATGCTCATAACGCGTTCCAGAGGCAAGAGCATTGACTGGACCTTTGGGACAGAGGTGAACCCAAACACCCTTTGCAAATGCTGGCCAATCACAAGACTCTGATGAAAAGGGAAGGAGTAATCAAAATTTTGGGGCCTATTCAGAAAGAGATTGTACAAAAGGGAGTAGAATACTTTCTCTCCATTCAGGAAATCTCCTTGGCTGCAGCCAAGCTCAAGTGGATAGTCTCCACTAATCATGTACAAAATAGAGAGCCATTTAATTATAAAAAATTTAAATTAGCTGTAGAACGATTTGTAACTTATAGCAATCTCATTTTGAGAGAAGGTCCCTATTGGCTAGGTTGTCAGTTCCGCAACCCTATCATTTGGTATCCTGTTGAAGGTTATCGGCCTAAATATTAATTGCTTGAAGGACAGATAGGGCCCATATTTGAGCTCTTGGTCAGGAATCATGGTTTTAGACCACTTTTTGGCATTTCTTCTCCAGCTTATTCTTTAACTGCTCTTCATACGAACTACTTGCTTTCATGAGGCCATGAAACAGGGTAAGCAAGGGGGTATGTTGAGTCATGGAAAAGGTATGCATTTAGTATTAATCTCATCATCCTTTTCCTTTATTGTTATCTTTTCTATATCTTAATGCACTAATCTATTAAGGAATTATGAAAAGAAATGAAGGAAATATCTGTCGTTATGACTTAGCTAATTATTACCCTTCTTTATGCAGGAAAACAACAAAATGGACAAATGTTGTTCCCTATGAAGGAACAAAAAAAATCGGCAAGCTAAGGAAGGAATGCGACAGTTGCAGATAAGGAAAAAGCAAATCAGAAGAATCAGTGCGAGAAAGGAAAGGATGTCTGAAGTTGGAAATCTATTGTGAATCCCTCAGGATCAAGAGATCTTGAGGGATCACGTTTATCATTTATCTTTTACCCTTTCCTATTATAAAGGGAGATGTTTGTAAGAAGGAAAGGGAGGAATCTCTATTAGTATTGAAATTGTAATTTTAATTACAGGCTCTCATTGTCCACAAGAACACGAATATATTGTAATGCTCGTTTAGTTTGATGATTAATATATAAGTGAAAATGTTGTTCCCTCACGTTATTTGAAGTAACTTAGCAATGTTCGCTAGCGGCTAAGGGCCCAACCTCTGGTGGATTCAACTGCTTTCTTTGTGTCATACATTTCCAATTCTCACAAGTGTGATGGTTTGATAGTATTCTTGCTTTTTGTGATTTTATCTCCTTTGCTGTTTATTGTTTTCTAGTATTAAAAAAATATTGTTTTATATAATTTACAGAATTGTCATTTTGGAATGAGTACTTAGGTAAATATTCTGCTTGATAAAATCAACTGTAAAGAGTATTAACTATTGTCGTTAGAATCCCAAATTGATAGTATTGCTATTTAGATTATTTACTGAAGAGTGAGTTTAATTGAGATTAAATCAGTTAAAGAGAGATGAGTTATCATCACTGTACTCTCAACTAATGTTGTTGTTACTTGAATGAATGAAAGATTTGATTTTGTTAGAGGATTGAGTTTTCTTTAATTGCAATTGCAATTTACTAGATGTATCTATTTACTTTTGTATTTAAATATCTATACTGCAATTTAGGAAACATTACTCTCTGAATTAAATAGAAGCCACATACTGTGTACACTCTTGAAAAAGAAGACTTGCCTGGATTGATAATTAATGTGAGGATAATTAGGAGTTTTAAAAGGCACCTATTATCACCCAACATTATGTAGCTTCTAGATGTGTTTCCTTCTTTATACATATTCATTTGAGTTAAGATGTTGATGATGTTGGCATTATGATATAGGCGATACAAGTGTTGTCCTTGATGGCAACTCACTCAGATGACAGATCATAGTGCAACAGGTCAATAGCAAATATTTAATGATCAGGGAGAGGTATACGTAGGTTCACCTTGACAAAATAGCACATACATGCAGGTTAACAGACCAAAAGGTGTGTATAATGTACACACGCAGTTTCACAGAAGGAAAGGCGCATACATGTTGGAAAACTAAGTTTTGGTCCGTGCTATTTGGTCCATTGTATTTTGATCCATGGTATTGGTCCAAGGTATCTGGTCTGAAGTATTGACCCCAGGTATTTGGTCCAAGGTATTGGTCCTAAGTGGTTTTGGACCACAGTATAGAGAAAGGCCTAACATTATAAAAGGAGGAGAAGATCATTAGGCCGAAGGGGTGCAATGATTGAATATCTGATAAAGTGAGAGATATAATATGCAGGTTATGGGTTCATGATGCTTTTCTCGATCTGAACCAAGGATGCACCTATGTGGATGATGATGGATGATGGATCGGGATCTTAAGGCTTGGAATGTTTTATCATTATGTGGTTTTATCATGGATAGACTAGATCTGAATTACTGATGCATGTTTATTCTATAAATTTTATGATCTGGATATGATTGATGTCTGGAATAACTACAAAGTTATGAGTTAATATTTTCAGATCTGTACACAGGTTCGCTTTGGTAAAAGCACGTATACACGTTGGTTTGGTTCATCAGAGTAGTGTATACATTATGAAATATGATACCTAAACTTGTAGATGGTTATGGTGGTTGTTGCAGAGTTTTGGGTTCTGCTTTGTGTTCTGGTAACTGTGTTTTGATGACTGGTCTTCAGTGATTTAGTTGTGGGTGATTCTGAGTTTGATTGGTTGATGCAATGGTTGTATTGCAGTGGTGATTTATTTGAGCTTCAATGTTGTTGATGGTTCCAGTATGAAAATTGGATGAAATGTGGCCTTCATATTATGGTGTTGTGATCTAGGAGTATCCAGTCTAAAAATTTATGAAACGTGGTCCCTAGAGGAAGAGTAAAGGTTGGAGCCTTTAGTAGGTCGGTGCCTACATACTGGTAAATATAACAGCCAGTACAAGAGCTACGGTGTTAGAGCTCCCTTCCAGTAGCAGCTAGAAAACGAGAGAAGGTTGTAGCCTTCTGCAGGTGGGTGCCTGCATACTGGTATGAGTTCGCGCTAGTACAAGATTGTAAACAGGTTTTTCTTATATTAAAGGAAGATGACAGTAGGTGGTTTTTGTCTTGCATTGGGTTTCCACCTTATATCATGGTGTTCATGTGTGCTTCTTATGTGTGATGATCTATTATATTTTACTGCACCTGTTTACGGTTTATATGGTTAAATGAAGGTCTGATGCACTAATTAAAGATCAACATATGATGAATTAACTAAATCACAAGTTTACTAGACATAAAATAGTTGCATTAAACACAGTTGCGTGTACACGCGAGTTCCCTTAACTAAAGTAGCATATATGAATTTGATTATGGAAACGAAAAAGTTATTTATTTGCTAATACTGATTCACCCCCCTTCTCAGTATTATTTCCAACAATTGGTATCGAAGTAGGTCCTTTGGTAGAATCTTGATCGCTTGAAGGAGATCCGTTGAACAATGGGAAAGAAAGCGCATCAGAAGAAGAAGATAGCTCAAAGGAACAACGAAGCTTGCCTTTAGGTGGAAGCAAGTATTCAGATTCTGAGTCACCTCAGATTGAAAATGAACAAGCAAATGAAGCATCAGATAAAATCATAGATCAACAAGATCTATTTAACAAAAGGGAGTGTGCCCTCAAAGAAGAAGTTACTAGATTAAAAGCTCAGCTGGAGTGTGCCTTCAAAGTACGTCAAATGCTGCAAGATGAAGTGATATCATTGAAAACTAAGTAGAATGAAGAACTACCTCAAGAAGATAAAGAATAAGAAAATGAGATTCTCAAATTAAGGCAACAAGTGGAAGAAGGAAGAAAGGCTGCAGAAATCTTGAAGAAACAACATTTGGAAAAGGAAGAGCAACATCAAGTTGATGTAAATATCTTAAAAGGTAAATTAGAAGAAAAGGATAAATTGTTACAATTTCAAGACAATACTAAGATTTTGGATGATATTCTTAGTAGTCAAAGATCCTTTGCTATCAAAACTGGTCTTGGTTTTCATGAATCTGTTGAAGGTGAATCTAGCTCTTAGGGTGAGGCAGGGAACTCTAATGCAAAACTTGAAATGCTCAACAAGGAGATAAGAGGTCAACCACATCAACAACCAAGGAAATAAATTCGTCAAAGAAAATCTTTTACTCTAAACTATGGAAGTGATAGTCGGTTATTTTCTTAGATGAATAATGTTGAGTGTTTTGTATGTCATAATATTGGACATGTTGCAGCGAGATGCAAAAGTATAATGATGCAAGACCGTCACACATAAATATCATCACATTCCAGGTACTTTAAGGGATATTAATTTTCTTGTAATATGTTTGGTCACAAAGCCATTGACTGCTATAGAAGGAATATGAAACATGTAAGATGTTATGCATGTAACAAGTTTGGACATATAGCAAAGGAATCCAGGAACAAATTACAAGAACCATACCAAAAGGAGAAAACATCATCACAGTTGAAGATATGGAAGAAGAATGAAGTACAGTCAAAAAAATGTGCCATAGCAGAGTATATAGGCATGATAGACTCATAGGGAGCTGAACGTGTGAAACTTCAGTGTTCTAAATCTCATACAAAGGTTTCATGAAGACAAGTATCGTATATACACAATTTCGAAGCTACACAGTCGCGTATATGATGGGTTGAGGAAAAGTAGTGGAACATACTCAAGAAAAAGGGGATGATATGGTTCAATCAATTATTTTCTTTGTTTGATGATGGTTACAATCCGCTAATGATGTGTGGAAATGGCTTGGTACACATAAGATGTTGTTTAGAAGTGTTTTTGATCTTAACTTGATGTATATCTAATTGATCATGATGCCTTGATACTTCTTGCTGATATATGCATGATTAGATCTGACAGTGAATAGATGGAACAGGTTCAGGGGGAGCATATGCTTTGAATAATGCATTGTTGGCATTATGTTTAGAAGTCTTTGGTGATTATGCTTATGTGGCTAAATGATACATCTTGCTACTTATTATTGGTTGGTCAAAGGAATGGTATTGCAGGATACAGGTTGCTGATGTTGTTGGCAGATGCTTATGGTGTAGATCATATATGGTGTATGATAGTTGCTGATGACTATCATGGTCTTGTTTAGATTGTTGGTTTTTGTTATAAAAGTCATGTATATCATTTGATGAAAAGGTCATGAAAATACCTAATTTGTACCCGCACTATGCATGGGAAGGATTAATGTATAAACAGTTGGTATATCCCCACTTGGTTGGGTGGATGAGTCAAAATGGTGTATCCTCACTTGGTTGGGGGATTGATGTATGTATGAGTCATTGGTGATAGGAAGGTCATACTCACTTAGTTGAGTTGTAGAGTCATTCTTTTGAAAAATATTTTTGCAGATTCTGCATGTGCTTAGGGGGAGCAAGGATGGTTTAGTACATATTAGCATGTACAAAGGGGGAGTTCGATCAAAGAATTCAACATGTGCTCTGGGGGAGCATGGACAGATTGGTACATCTTAGCATGTACAAAGGGGGAGCTCAATCAGAGACTTCAACATGTACTCAGGGAAAGTATGAACAACATAATGTATATCAAGGGAGAGAATATCTTGGTCTGCCCTTTGCCCTTGAGTCAAAGGGGGAGAGTGACTTGGTGTTGTTATTGCCATCAAGTCCAAAGGGGGAGATTGTTGGCATTATGATACAGGCGATACAAGTGTTGTCCTTGATAGTAACTCACTTAGATGATAGATCATAGTGCAGTAAGTCAATAGCAAGGATTTAATGATTAGAGAGAGGTATATGCAGGTTCACCTTGACAAAGGAGTGTATACACATGGGTTAAAATACCAAAAGGTGCATATAACATACACACACAGTTTCACAGAAGGAACGACGCGTACATGTTGGAAAATTAAGTTTTGGTCCATGGTATTTGGTCCATGGTATTTTGATCCATGGTATTGGTCCAAGGTATCTAGTCTGAAGTATTGACCCCAGGTATTTGGTCCAAGGTATTGGTCCTAAGTGGTTTTGGACCACGGTATTGAGAAAGGCCTAACACTATAAAAGGAGGAGAAGATCATTAGGCCAAAGGGGTGCAAGGATTGAATATCTGATAAAGTGAGAGATCCAGCATGCAGGTTATGGGTTCATGATGCTTTGCTTGATTTGAACCAAGGATGAACCTATGTGGATGATGATGGATGATGGATCGGGATCTTAAGGCTTGGAATGCTTAATCATTATGTGGTTTGATCATGGATAGACTAGATCTGAATTACTGACGCATGTTTATTCTATAAATGTTATGATCTAGATATGATTGATGTCTGGAATAGTTGCAAAGTTATAAGTTAATATTTGCAGATCTATACGCGGGTTTGCTTTGGTAAAAGCACGTATACACATTGGTTTGGTTCATCAGAGTAGCGTATACATTATGAAATATGATATATGAACTTTCAGATGTTTCTGGTGGTTGTTGCAGAGTTATGGGTTATGCGCTGTGTTCTGGTAACTGTGGTTTGACAACTGGTCTTCAGTGATTCCACTGTGGGTGATTTAGAGTTTGATTGGTTGATGCAATGGTTGTATTGCAGTGGTGATTTATTTGAGCTTCAATGTTGTTGATGGGTCCAGTATGAAAATTGGATGAAACGTGGCCTTCATATTATGGTGTTGTGATCCAGGTGTATCCAGTCTGAAAATTTATGAAATGTGGTCCCTAGAGGAAGAGTAAAGGTTGGAGCCTTCAGTACGCCGGTGCCTACGTGTTGGTAAATATATCGACTAGTACAAGAGCCAGGGGTTGGAGCTCCCTTCCAGTAGTAGCTGGAAAATGAGAGAAGGTTGTAGCCTTCTGTAGGTGGTGCCTACGTAATGGTATGAGTCTGCGCCAGTACAAGATTGTAAACATGTTTTTCTTATATTAAATGAAGACGGCAGCAGGTGGTTTTTGTCCTGCATTGGTTTCTGCCTTATATCATGGTGTTCATGTGTGTTTCTTATGTATGATTATCTGATCTTTTTTAATGCACCTGTTTACTTTTTATATGGTTAATGAAGGTCCGATGCACTGATTAAAGGTCAACATACGATGAATTAACTGAATCACAAGTTTACTGGATATAGGCTAGTTGCATTAAACACAGTTGTGTGTACACGTGAGTTCCCTTAACTGAAGTAGTGTATATGAATCTGATTATGGAAATGAAAAAATTATTGATTTGTTAATATTGATTCACCCCCCCCCTCTCAATATTATTTCCAACAGATGAAAATTCCTATATGAGTTTTTGGAAGCTAAATCTTTAAATGCACTTCGTGAGTCTTTGCATCCATTCCTTTTACATAGTTGTATTGTCTTTCTGAATCTAAATAAGTGTGGAATTATCAATATTTTGAACTCTATATGATGGGTTACTTCGTCTATTTCTTCTTCTATCACATTCACATTAAAGTAAATGATTTGTAACTTCTTGAGTGATTTGGCCTCCTTTGATTGAGACTTGATGATCACTGTGAGTATATATATATATTATCTATATACTATACTATATATATAGAAATATATAATAATATAATAATATATATATATAATATATTATATATATGATACTATATGAGAATGAGAGTTCTATTGGTAAGAAATATTGTAAGTGATGTCCCAATCCTTCGAAGAATTATGAGAGATGCACCAGATTTAGATGTATTAGGCACTGGTCTCTTAGCAATCTAAAGGTTGTCTCTAGAATCAACAACACTCACTCATGCAATGAAAATTACATTTATTCCTTATGTTCCATCTCAGATATTGATCTCATTAATGCATTAGGGTTTTGGGGGGGGGGGTTGTTGCTGATGGAGTATTTTAAGGCTCTTGCGACTATACTAGGGAAAGAAACCTTGCTTTTATGGTCATAACTTCATTCTATTTCATTAGACCATAGAAAGCGCCACTTTTCTCATATGCATTAAAAACCCTAGTTTTCATATTAGGAGTTCCATTAATCCATATGCTTCTATAGGCGTATTCTCATTGGAATTGTATAGCATCATGGTAAGAATCATTGGAGATTATGTCCCCTGCAAGCATCAATATCAATCATGTGCTTGATTACCACATTCTTGAAGAAAATATCTTATTATGGTATTAAAAAATAAGTCTTTGAAATGCCACGAGGTCCACGACATATCGCAATTGTGAGAGACATTACACATTTACATAGTCCTTTAAGCCTCCATGTTTTTCTTAATCCTTGCTATGCTAAGCTTTATCTTTTAAATTATAAAATATTATTATGTAGCATTATTAATTAACCTATTGCTACGATGTAATATGATGGGAAAGGCAAAAGAGATGAGCTTAAAATCCTTAACAAAGCTCAGTCGAAGGTTCTATCCCCCAACACATGTGGTGGGGTGTTATCGGGAAATCTAGTGTCTATGCAGAGCTGCTAGTCCCACTAAGACGGGTAGGTATCTTAGAAACAAACAGATTAAAGTTACTTTCATTTTACTTTACAAGAAGTAGATAGGAGAGGAGCAAAGAATACCAACCTGAATCTATCGTTTGGTTCTCAGCTTCTTCCTTCTCCCCTTTGACAGATCTTTGTCACTCCTCCCTTGACCACTCCGCTTCAAAGAGTACCTGTAAAGTCAAAGCAGCATAATACCTTCAAAGTGCAAATATCTACAATCATAAACAATATAGCACTAGATATATATTGACCAAACAAATTATTATATTAGCAAACATACAAGAATGTGGAGGAAAACTTGAATAGTTTTATTGATATAGAGATTAGAAGAGAGGATTACAACCCATTGATCTGACCCAGCATCATCCTCCCAGCATGAAAGCCCTT
>APFE031322275.1:0-13840 GCA_000404065.3 Pinus taeda | reverse complement strand
CACTTCAGGTGAAGAAGTGGATGCTACCATTTATTGACAGCTAGTGGGTTCACTAATGTATCTTGTGAATGCACGACCAGATATGTGTTATGCAGTAAACTAGCTAAGCCAAGCTATGGTTAGGCCAACCAAATTATTTTGGAAGGCAACTAAGCATGTTTTGTGGTACCTCAGAGGCATTACCCAGTTTGTACTATGGTACAAATGGACAAAGGAAGTGAAGATGTGTGGCTTCACAGATGCACAATGGGTGGGGAGTCCATTAGACCGAAAGAGTACATCAGGTAGAATTTTTAGTGTTGGGTTCACAATGGTTTCTTGGTATAGCAAGAAGCAAATATTTGTGGCGCTCAGCTCGACATATGCAGGATACATGGCTGCAATTCAAGCAGCGTGTGAGGCGATCTGGATGAGAAAGATACTTGTTGGATTGTTTGGTCAGATGATGGATCCAACTGTGATAATTAGAGTTGCATCAAGATCTCTCAGAATCATTTTTTTCACTATCAATCCAAGCATATAGATATCAGGTATCACCATATACATGATTGTGTTTAGAGGCAGATAATGTTGTTGCAGTACATTCCAACAGAGGAACAAGTTGCTGACATTTTGAGAAAAGCCTTATAAAGAGGTAATTGGGAGTTCCCACTGTGCAGGATAGGGGTAGTTGATAATCCCTTTCTTATTGAGAGGGAGTGTTGAAAAACGCAGCAAGAAATTCTCAATTTGATTTTGCCTTGACTAAATTGAGAAAATTCGAATTTCCACATCAGCAGACAACTTGGATGCAGCTAACTTGTGTGACCTGGATTGTGTCACCTAGTTTACTCAATAAATTCAAGTTAGAGGAGTTATTGTTCAATTAAGAATGTTTTATTTCTAATTTGTATCAATCAAAGTTAGTTATCTCAAGTTGTTTTTAGTTAAACTAGTTCCAACTGTTGGAGGAACTAGTGAAAGGTCAGTTGTGTAGTGCCACTTCAGTCAAACTCAGTGATCATCCAATTAGTTGATCAATCAACCCAAAATATCTAGCACATGTAGAGAATTGAAGTTACCCAGTTGAGGTGGAGATTCCAAGTTAGTGTAACATCAATTGTAGACTATTTCAAAGTGTACAAGTGCTGCATGCAACCTGATGATCAACCTAAGGAATTGCGCAATCCATTTTGGAGAAATTCCTAAATAATAGGGGCCTGATTTCTCAAGGATTTGCGCAAGGAACTAGGGGCTTAAGTAGAGGCTGAAATTGAATAAGTTTGGGTCAAAGCTTCTTAGTGAGCAGAGAGATAGGTTATGCACTTGCAGGTTGTTCTCATTTGAGCAAAGTAATTGTAATACATCTCTATGAATCAGATTAATGCAAGCATGCATTGGGGTTTTTAGTATATTTCTTTCCCCAGGAAAAATACTATTTTCATGTCTGTGATTTCTTATTGCATGTCTGAAATTTTTGTTCTAGATTGTGAATTACTTTTCGCAGAGCAGTAGAGTAGGTTTGTGTCTTGTGATTTTATTTAAAACTTCAAGAGCAGTTGCAAATATACATCATAATTTCTTCAGAGACAAGGTCAATCAAAATTGGATTAGGATGGTTGGTAAGTATACCTTCCATCTCCACCATTGAGGCTTGGTGATCTACTTGTCAATTTTCCATAGCTTCATAAATCTTAGGTGCACTTTGGGCCATGTCATTGACCGTGGTGGTCTCCTGGACATTATATACCCTTCTACTACCATGCTACTTGTGTGGAAAATCCCTTCACTCTCTTCTGCACACCCTAACACTTCAATGATATTTTATTTGGTTCTCTATCTGCTTCGAGTAATACCCATAATTTTATTCATTGTAAGATAGCCAAGGAATTGAATTGCTTCCTATATCCAGCACCAGAGTGTCAAGTAATGGTTGCAAATGGAGGAACCATAAATTTCTCTGGAAAGTTCCATAATATCAAGCGATCCATGGGATAATATGTCTTGAATAGTCCAATGCTTTCCATTCCAATGGGTGGTGCAGATGTTGTACTAGGAGTCCAATGGCTACAATCTTTGGGTACGATAGATTTTAATTTTCAAGAACTTTTCTTGAATTGTTTTTGGGAAGGAAAGGAAGTTGAATTAAGGGGTATCACAGGGAAACCAGGAAAGATAATCAGCTCTAAAATCATGGCAAAGCTTCTAAAGAAATAAAAACGGGGTGTAATTGCACAATTATGTTCACTATAGGTTCCTACATCGAAATCATCTACTTCTCCAGATCTCCAAAATGTTTTGGACAATCATTCCAAGATATTTGAGACTCCCAAAGGACTCCCACCTATTCATGATCATGATCATGCTATTAATTTGATTCCAGGAAGTGGTCCCAATATAATCAGAGCCTACATAACAATAATATTATAGCGGCACAAAAATAAAAATAGTGGGCTTCAATGGGGCACAATAATAACAACATGGCGACTACATGGGCACAACAATACCATAATGGGGTTACACTAATAAAAATAAGGGGCTACACTAGTAGTATAGGGACCTAACATGTCCCTCTCCTTCAAAAAGCATTGTTCTCAACACTTGAGTAGTTATGGATGCTTATGTATAAAATTCTCATCCTTCCATGTTGAATCTTCAGCGGGTAAGTTCTTCCACTTTATGAGATACTTTGAAATTGATCGATTTCGTAGTTGTCGGGTTCTTGCTTCCGTGACTGCTTCAGGTTCAAATATGATTTTTCATTCCATGTCAAGTTTTGACAATATTGTTTGAGCTGGGACATTGTCACCTATAACCTTGTTTAAGCATGAAACATGGAAAATTAGGGGCACTCGGGCAGATGTAGGAAGCTCCAATTTGTATGCCATAGTACCAATCTTTTGCAACACTTTATAAGGACCATAGTACTTTGGTGATAATTTATTATCCTTATTAGCTTTCTTGAGGGACATTTGTTTGTATGGTTGTAGTCATAAAAATACCCAGTTGCCTTCGTCAAAACTTCTTTTGCTGCGATGTTGACCTGCTTCTTGTTTCATTTGATTCTGCGCGAAAGTGAGGTTATCCTTTTTCTTCTTGATATGTCTTTCTATCTTGAGAGTTTGAGGAGTGGTAATTCCTGCCAATGCATTACAAGATATGGTTAGATTCATTTCTTCTTTCTCTGGGGTTGGCTCCTAGTGTATATCCTCTTCTTTTGACGTTTCTTGATCATTTTCTTCCTCCTCTTCACAATCAATGTAAAATAATTTCTTCTCAGCACACTTATGACCTTTAGTGTATTTTCTATCACAACTGTAACAAAGGTCATTTTCTCCTCTTTTTTTTTCCAATTGTTGTGGTGTCAACCTTGTAGGTTGTGGAAGGCTAGGACGAACAACATTTCCATCTTTATAATTGTCAGTGGTAGGATTTCTTGTTGCCATAATTTTGCTTTCAATTTTTCTTGCCAACCTGAATGCCTTCTCCAATGAATTAGGTTCCGAAAGATGAACCTCATGTTGAATATTATCCTTTAAAGTCCCTATGAAGACATCAATCATATGCTTCTCTAGAATATCATTTACCCTTATATTCAATTTTTGGAAGTCCTCAATGTGCTCTGCCATTGAACCCTTTTGTTTGAGATTTATCAATTGGCTAAAGAAGGTGTTGCTCTTTGTATCCTCATAATGTTAGATTCTATGAAATCATGATTAACATTTATTTTTTTCTCATCATGAGTTTCCTCTACTACCTTTTCGTCATTAGGAGGCCTTTCTTGTAACAACTTTGTCCCACCTTCCTTCAAACCTTCCATGTCTTTCTTCAAATTTTCCATGCCTTTCTTCAAATCTGCTTTCCTACTATTGATATTAGCTTCCATGACACATATGAAACTATTTATCTTAGCTTTGATCACATTCTTCAAATCATCCATCCAATTTTGTTTACTAGGTGTTTCTATTTTCTTGATTCGAGTCATTCTTTATCTTGCTTTTAGCAACTCGATCTTGAATCTGTTGTATTTTTGAATTTTCGGATCTCCAAGGTCTGAAATTGCGACTTGTAGTAGCCCTCTGCGTCCTCTTTCCAATGCCACTAATGTGATCAAAATTGGATTCTCCAAGAAAGAGTTATGCCCAATCTCCCAAGATGACCTGATTATATATATTTTTCAGTAGAGCGAACTTGTACGAAGTTCCAGGTGTCATTGTTTTGACCTTCAGACTTGAAAACAATACACATAAAATTAAAGTCTGTTCTATTTCTCTAACTTCTTACAAAATTTCAATCTGATGCTCAGAGAGAAAGTTAGGACGATTTTCCCAAGGTCGCCTGTTTGGGATGTAATTCAGGAGCCTGCAAAACCTAAATGTCTTGGACCGTATCTTCGAAAATGTAGTGCAACAAGATCTAAAATTCGGGCCCCAGCTTCAACAAGATTTCAACTCAATTGGGTTTTAATTTCAGAGTCGGAACCTTCATAGAAAAAAACTACAGCGAAAATTCCACAATGACCTGTTTGAGATGGAATTCCAGAGCTTGCAAAAACCCTAACTTCCTCAGATCATATCTCTAAAAATATATCGAGACAAGATCTGAAATTCGGACCCAAGGTTTCGTTGAAGGCTCAAAAAATCAGGACTCCAACAAAGGGGATAACCACCCGGTCCGGACCTTGGGACAACTCCTTTTCCGTTTGGAATAGTGGCTTCGACTGGGGATGATGGGACCAATTTCCTAATCTATTTATGATGTTTGTGCTAACGGGATGATGTTTTTCTTTTCATGGTTTTATGGGGTGAATACTTATTCTAAATTTAATCTATTTTCTAACTATCATATGCAATCTATCATAATCAAAGAAAACATCTAACTTTAAAACTATCCCAGGAGTAACTTTTTTGTATGCAATCTAAAATGATTTCTGAAAGTAATTGATAATAAAGATCATTCAATCACGATAAGAAAATAATCTGTTTGATAATGATCGTTTCGTATAAAAAGTTAGCTGAAACGATATGAAAGATATATTGCATAAAGAGTCATTCACATATTCAGCATAAAGAATAAATCATCATCATACAAAAGTGCAATAATGATAACTAAGAATTTAAACTTCCATACATAAATAACTAAAAAAGATTTATTGCTTGATACACAAGTAAAAAGCATTAAGAGATAGAAATACCATTTGTAATACGTCCTATTCATGTGCTCCAACAATATTGATCTACCTTCAAATCACTTAACATCAACTAAGAGTACAGAAATGCAATTTCAGTAGAATATGCTAAATTCAAGTAGAAGATAAATCTCGTTCCATTACTTTACCAAAATCTCCTCAGTGGGGGGCATAAGTGCACGTTCTAAAGAATGTTTTTGATAAAATTTCTGGACCCCTCTCTAAATGCATGAGAGGAGTTTAAATAATAATCTATGAAACTTAAAAATAGATATTACAACAATAGATGAGGAGGTTTAAACGACCTGCCTCATTTTAAGCAAAAATAAACAAAAACAAAAACAAAATATTTCTATGACTAATCCTACATCTGATCCTTTAGATTGCAAATATCCAGCATCAGTTTTAAGAGTGTCGGTTGGCCGATTTCAGCTTTTAGTTGTCCTGCAAAAACGACATTGGTGAGTGTTGGCACTATTTTCATGGCGGTAGTCATCAGGCACTTCAGGGTCATCCATTGGCTGTGTGGTTTCACTAGGTACTGCTAGTATGCTTCCTAGTTCAATCTGTTTACCTGTTTAATTTCCTCTGCCCTTTCCTCCGCGGCTTGTTTCCATACTGCTTGACGCTGGTGTGCTTTTGGAAGAAAGCTAGAGGTGGTTTCTGTAATCAAATTAGCTGTGTGTAGATTTTCATTCACGCATTCGATGACACTATTCGCTGCTGCCGCCACATCCTCCATTGGCTGTTCTGCCTCTCTTAGTTGAGAATCCCATTTCGCAAATAAAATTTCTTTGTCCGATTCATCAATTCTGGGCATGTTTGCTCTTTTCCCTTCTTCGGATTTCTATCAGTTTAAGAAGCCCGAGACTTTCTTAAAAATTGAATCATATTCAAGTCATAACTCCATAACTTGATTTGTTACATTATCTCTCATTTCACAGCGAGAATTCCATTGCAAAATCTTCTGGCATAATAGTTCTTTCTATTGTAAAAGCTGGGAATTGAGACCAAGTGCCTCTGTGACAAACTGTTCAATTTTGGGATCATCTTTATGCAGTTCTGTTATGTTTTATAACTGTTCTTCTTTAATAGCTAAACTGCTCTGATGTGCCAACTGCATTTGTTGGAAGTCTTGCTAAAGTTTTGTCAACTGTGTTTCCGCTTGTTGGTTGATGCTGACCTGCTGTAATTGTTGTTCCAATAACAAAATCCTATCTTCTTGTTCTTTTAGCAGCAATTGTACCTATGATGCCTTGTCAATAGTCGATGAAGCGTATGTGCCTGCGACCTGCAAGAGCCTAGTGAGATTTGTCGATGGATTTGTAGATGGGTCTTTCCAAAGAATATCTAGAGGTTCATCCTCGGGAGCGAGCACATAATCCAACTTTCTTTTCTTTCTTTGTCTTCTAATGACGACTTTATGTTGAGGGCTATAGAATACATCTAGAGGAGGAATTTCCTCTATTCTTAGTACAATATCAGATGTGGGAGCAATGGGAATGTGCTCCATTTCCTAAGTGCTAACACCTCTTTCTATTATCATTTCTATGGTCGTCTCTTGTGGATTTGTTGGCGGCTCTGCGTCTTGTTCCTCTGTGTTAAGTATCTTATTAAAATTTTCTCATTCTCCTTCTAGATCAATTATAGGCGGCTTTGCTTGCTTTGTAAGGGGAGTTGCGGCTTCAACTTGTTTTACAAACGAAGTCTGCTGATCAGACTTTGCTATGGACTGGGCTGTGTCTTTTATTGACTCCTCGCTCTTACTGTATTCATTCTCGGATTGATCACCTGAATTTTCTGCTGATTCTTTTTCAAAACTTGTTTTGGATTTCTCTTTTGAATCTTCACTTATGCCTACACTGGGAGTAGGATCTCTTACTGGTTCGATGAGTAATTGGTCCAATGAGACCTTAGATAACCTTTGTTTTCTGTAATTATCAAAAGTTTGGAGACCTTCTTGGTCAAAAATAATTTGTGCCATACGCTGCACCTCTTTGAAGGTGTTTTTCTGCAGGAAAACATCATCAAAGAGATATTTTTCATGAGTAAAAACTCTTATTTTAACCATTGTGTTAAAATCTTTTACAATACCAAAGGGATCATATTGCCTTCCCGGGAACTTGGGTAGTTGTAAAGATAATACATTATTAACTTCTCTAAAAGCATGTCCAAAGTCATGTAATGCAAATGCTCCGCATGTTACAGGAAATTGAGGCCAAATGGCCTTCTTGGAATCTTTTAGTATTTTTCTCATCCCTCCCTCACCGTATGTCTGATAGGCTATCTCCCTAGCCATTGGTTTATCTGGGACATAAAAAGGTAGCACATGGGGTGAGGAAATATTGCCAAACACTATGATATATGTGAATAATTCTTCCCCAAACCATCTCGCTATGGGGAGATTATCTACCTCAGCTTCTTGTGAAAACCTTGGGGCATCTCGGTTGTAGATCTTTTTATGAATTGTAAGTGTAACTCCGTGACAAATTTTGAAGAAATGTGGCACGAAATTAGATTCCCACATGACTTTGTGATAAATTTGAATGGGAAGTGGATTTTGAGCAATCCACTTCCATCCCATAATAGGGATTTTGGAACCAAAACAAATAGCGTCCATAACATAGGCGCTCATGAAAAATGGAGGGTAAACCCTCAAAGCAATGCTTCTTTTTCTTCTGTAATCTAAAATTGCAGTGGCTAAATTATCTGACAGGGTTTGAGCCCAATTCATTATTGTAGCATTGATAGTTGCATCTACTAGGGGTAACCATTCTAATGAAAATTTGTTGTTGTCTTGTTTACCAAACAATCTACATAACATAGCAACAACGAAATAGAAAGGGGAACAAAGAGAACCGGTGGCGTACATACTATTTTTATCTTTCTTCAGTCTTTCCTCATTGTTAGACAAATTCTTTGTGCATTTTGCCAAGTCTTCATTCTCCTTGGCGAACTTCTTGACAAACTGTTTGTTGTAGGTGGCCTGGGGCTCTGGTAGATGGTACATGAGTCTCAGGTTGTCTGGGGTAAACGATCCCATGACTTCTTGGCTTGCTGTCTTGAATTCTCTGTCAGATATGTCTGCATCATCTATAATCCACTTAACCATGTCGGTGTAAGGGAGTACTTTTGGTCTTGCAGCAATGCGGTGTAAGAATGAGCATGCAAGTTCAGTCAAAGAAGCATCAGAAGAACCATGTCCGTCCGCTGTAACTGTTGTTTCTATGATTCTCAGTTATTCTTCCTCCAATAACTAATACATAGTTTCCCATGTAGATGTCCCTGCATCTCGATTACAGGTAGTGTCTGTGAACAGGGGGGTCATTTCTGACTTCTCAAAAGCGGGTGCCTTTCCTTTCTTCGCCATTTCTTCGGATAACTTGCTCTGTGTGTTTTTCCTGAAAGTTACAAGCAGAGAGCAGAATAGGATCAAAATTATAGTGAATGTAGAAATAATCAATAGAGAGTACGAAAATAAGGTGACAGAGGGTCTTTAGTTCTAAATCACTTTTAAAATATCAACTTATGTTAAATGGCCTTTCGCAACTGATCGTAATCATTTTTTAATAAATGTCCACTAATGAACCGTTATGCTTGACTTAATGTTCATAACTTCACATCGAAAGTTGGGAAGTACTTTCCTAGAATAGTGAGCCCTTTAAGTTGAGATAAAAACAATTTTACGATTTGCTGCGCAATATCGCAGATCGTTATATCGCAAAAACTTGTTTTCGTTAAGACCTACCGCCATGTGAGTTGATGCGATATGCGACATGCGAGATGCCATCGCATTTCACAATATCTTCTTATGCTTTATCAAATAGCGCCGCATGGTTTGAAATTGCGATGCGATAAGGTTATGAGAATTTTAAGATTTCGCATTTCGCAGATCGCGTTTTAATGGGGTAACTTTTATAAGGGAGGTCCACCATAATTGTTTTGTGATGTGAGAATAATCTTCTTAAAGTGGGTCTTTTAAAGGTTTACTTTCAATATTCACAACTTTCCGGGTATAAAGTTATTCTTAGGCCTTTTGATCATGTGGCGCTTTTATAAGAAACTTATCATTTGTGAAGTTTTATGCGCTTAAAGTATGAAAAGGTAAATTTCCATGTTTTAGCAAGTTCCTCTTCGACATCTTATTTTATTCTAAGAACAAAAATGCATGTTTAGATGCTAAGATTTGATTTTTTTGAAAGGTTCCCCATTTAGTAATGTTATTATTAATACTAATAAATGGGGGGTTGTTGATAAGCACAACAATTGGCGATTCACTTGGAAGAACCAGTTATCTCTGAGGGTTTTTTGAATTTTCTAAAACTTCCAAAATAGATATGGTTTTGAAAATGAAACTTCATTGTACGAAATATAAAGTAAATAGTGCTATTTATTAATAACAACATCTTGTTTTAACTATCTATATTCTGATTATCTTCTTCTCAGAGTTAGTCATTTTACTCACATCAATCATTACTTGGTTGTAAAGATAAAACAAAAACATCTCTTTAGATCAGTTTTGGTGTACTCATTTGTCATAGGTAGAGCCTCTGTTTCCAGCAGGTGTTCATAGCCTCGATAGGGTTACCTGTTACCCAGCAATGATCCAGTGTCCTACTTGAGAAGAATGCAATTTTCAAAGATAAATCCTCATATATACTTGTTGTTTTTTCTTTTCTTATTTCTCTTTTATTTCTTAAAGAACAATGTCTTGGTTTGGTGGCCAAAATTGACAGTGTCATTCACTTGATTAATAACTTAACTGAACAAGCTGGCTCTTGATGAGACCCCTTGTCTTTTGATTGAAACAATCTCGAGCCATTACCCTGTTTTGATATTCAGTATGGCAATGTTAGTTAGTTATAATCTTTATGATCATGATAAGCCGGCTCTTGATGAGACCTCTTATTATTTAAGTTTAAACTGTATAATTGGATTACTCCTTGAATCTTGCAAATTCCTTGAGTGGGGGGAAGTCATTGTTTCCATAAGAATTCTCCTGGACGACAATTGTAGAGCTTAAAAATAGCTTTTCCGCAGAGAGTCTTTGCTTTGTTATTGATACCTTTTGTGACTGATGTAAGGAAAATTTCCTCCTAAGGTTGATTCTAACCAAAACTTAGATACTTGAAACAGAAGAACAAGCAAAATTTTTCAAAATAATAGCACTTAACCATATGTTTCATAAATGGAGATTAATTTTCATAACCACTCGTACTTATACAAGCGAAAAAAAAAAACAAAATTTAAATGAGACACTATTCTTTTCGTGAAACCAAAAGTGAACATTCTCAACCTGTTTTATTATCAAAAGAAAACTTAACTAGAACTATAATCTACAGAAAATATAAGAGATCATATTCTATGGAAAATATTTCTTTAGGATCTGTCTATTAACAGGTAAAGATTCCCTTTTCCCTGCTAAATCTTGTAACGTGAAAGTTGATGGGCCAATGAGTTCGACAATCTGGAATGGTTCAAGCCACATCCGTTGGAATTTAGTATGCTTGCCTTTCTCTTCATGGGCTTTATCCCATTTTAATACGAAGTCTCCGAGCTGAAAATCTTTTCTAGACACTGATTTTGAATCAAAAGAGGCTTTCACTAATTGTTGATGATGCGCATGGATAATTATGGCCTTTTCTCGTTCCTCTTCAAGTTTAAGGATTTGCAATTGTCTTAATTGCATAGATGAGGAAGGAGTTTCTTCAATGAATTGAACTAAGGCTAGTGAAGGAATAACTAGATTTGTTGGTAAGACCACTTCTTTCCCATAAACTAAATTAAAAGGAGAACTTCCGATGGAGTTTTTCTGAGTTATTCGATTTGCCCAGAGAGCATACATGAAAGACTTATGCCAGTTTTTTTGAATTTGATCAATAGTCCGTTTAATAATTCTAATAAGGTTTTTGTTTGTTGATTCAACTAACCCATTTCCTTGTGGATAATAATTAGCAGAATATTTGAGTTTAAAACCTCTTTTGAGAGCAAATTTTGTCATGGCATTGCTTGAGAAATATGATGCATTATCAAACACTAAGGCAAAAGGCAAGCCAAACCTGGTGATGATAAATTGATCTATAAATTCAATAATATTCTCAGAGTTGGATGTCTTGAGTGGAACTGCTTCTACCCATTTGTTAAAGTAGTTAGTAGCTGTAAGGATATATTTATGATGTTTAGAAGAATGAGCAAAGATCTCACCTATTATATCTAATCCCCATTGTTCAAATGGTTGATCAATGTTGACCGGCTGTAATGGCAATGATGGTTTCTTCTGTCTTCCGACAACAGTTTGGCAAATCTGACATCTCCTTACGTAATTGTATGCATCTTTAAATAAAGTTGGCCAGTAGTAGCCAGCATGCAAGATTTTGTGTGCTGTTGCATCTCCTGCATAGTGTCCTCCTGCTGGTCTGTCATGGAGTTCCTGCAATACTTTTTCTGCTTTAGATTTCTCGAGGCATCTAAGGAGAACAAAATCATAATTCATTCTAAACAGTACATCATTGACAATTTGATATTGTTTATCTTTTAGCCTCAGCATATCTTGATTTAGAGTCGTTTAGGCTTACCTCATAATTTTGTACTTCACTATCCGGAGACCGTGATTCTGAAATGTTCGATGCTCCTGCCAACATCCTGAAAAAACCTTGACCTTTTACGATATTTGCTGGTTTAATTTCAGCGTCATATTCTTGCAGCGCTGTGACCCAATTTTCTCTCTTTTTGCCCACATCTCTTTTTACCAGAAGATTTCTTAGTGCTGGAAATGGTACTATTTTGGTGTGAGTCTTGAGAAGGAAGGGTCTGAAGTGTTTAATTGCATTGAAAACAACATAAGCCTGTTTTTCAACATCAGAGTAATTTAATTCAGCTCCTTGCAAATTTGAACTGAAGAAAGCAATTGGGGCTTCGGCTTTATCTTGATTTTCTTGTGTGAGTATGGCAACATATGATTTCTCAGAGGCGAATGTATATAGGGTGAAGGGATTGGAAAAATTTTGAGTTGCTAGAGATGGGGCATTTATAATTCATTGTTTTATCAAACTGAACGCTTCATGTTCTGAATGACCCCATTTGAAGAGAGAGTTTTTCTTAATCATGGCTTGGAGAGGTGACACGATTCTTGAGAAGTTAGGGACGAATCTCTTAACAAATTTGATCTGACCAAGGAAAGACTGCATTGCTTTTTTATTATGGGGTAAAGATATCTCAGAAATTTCCTTAATCCTATCTGGGTCAATATGGATTCCTGATTTGGATACTTTGAATCCAAGAAGTTTTCCTTCACTCAACGCGAAAAAAATATTTTTTGGGGTTAAGCGAAATTCCATATTTTTGACAACGTTGAAAGATTTGTTTTAAGTCTCTGAGATGATTACTACGTTTTTTAGAATATACCGTATGTCATCTAAGTAGATTACCACTAACCTATTAACTAATCCCTTAAACGCAATGTCCATGGCTCTTTGAAACATGGCACCGACATTGATTAGCCCAAATGACATCTTTTGATAAGTATAAGTGCCCCATTTCGTTCTAAATGTAGTTTTCAATTGATCATCCGGGTGGACTAATATTTGATTATACCTTGAAAAGCCATTTAAAAAGGACATTAACTCTGACCCTGCGACTGATTGTAATATCTGTTCCATGGGGGGTAGTGGAAAATTATCATTTTAGCAAGCTTTATTGGGATTGCGAAAGTCTATACAAATATGAATATCACCGTTTTTCTTTCTGACTGGGACAAGATTGGAGACCCATCTGGAATGTCTAATAGGAAAAATAATATTGGCTCTTAGTAATTTGTTTAACTCAGATTTAATCTGGATTTCCAAATTAGGATGTATTTTCCTCAATTTCTGTGGAACAAGTTTTTCATCGGAAATCATAGGAATTGTATGCTGAATAATAGAAGTGTCATAGGTTTTAATATCATCGTAATTCCAAGTGAAGACACTCTTGTATTGCTTCAACAATTGATAAAAAACTGATTTTTCCTCAGATGTTAGGACAAGACCTAGGTTGATGTTCTGTGGTTTCATGTGTGTCCCCAGATTTACTAATTCATATCTCAGAGTTGAGCTTTGGAGTTTTGAATTGGTGGATCGTTTAAATCTGTCCTTTAAGTCATATAGGTCCTCTAACTTGACTACGGATTTTGGTATAGTGTTATTGTTGTTTTCTTGTTCCAGTTGTTTGTCATGTTGGTCTTCATCAATTATCTGATTATTGTAAGAGCCTTCTGAAGTTAGAAAAATCACGATATCAGGGTCATTGTTGAAGACTCCAGTTGGTAATGTTATCAAGAATAGAGGGTCTAAAAATTAATTCAATCGAGAATCTATCTGGGCTCTAGTCCTCTGATGGAATAAGCCTGGAAGCTACATTAGCAAGAAGATCAACACTAGTGTTTTGTGTAGGAATTTACAGGGTAAGTTCCTCAGACAGAACACCAGAAGGACACCGCTCACAAACAGATCACAGATCAATACACCAGTATTTTGACGTGGTTAAAACCCTCAGAGAGGGAAACAGTCCACGGCCTACGCCAACGTGGCTACTACCGGCAATTTATTAATAAAAGAATGAAAATTTACATAAGCTTCTCTCATGCACGGTTAACCTACAAATGAACCTCCATGCGCTTTAAATAGAATTCATGGA
>APFE031322249.1:14984-28019 GCA_000404065.3 Pinus taeda | reverse complement strand
CCCGAGGAGCCCCACCATTAAACCGCACATCACTGTACTCCTCCAAAAATAATATTATTATACATGAGAAAGGTCTAAAAGTTCCTTTGGAGGTAGGGCACCTCTCGTATAAGTTAGATCTTTTGGTTTGACTAAGTTACACATGTCACATAGTCTCTATCTATACCTTGCTTTCAATCCTTGAAGCAACCTCCACCTTCATAGAAAAAGTAGATTTAATGCCATCTATCAAGCTTATGCTCTACTAAATAATTATAGTTAGTATTAATAAGGGGAAGAGAGAATAAGTTATCTTAGATGCATCTATTTCTTGCACTCCCTTTAAATATTATTTCTCCCTTTTGAAAAGTGTGAAGAGAGTCAATATACCACTTGTCACTCCTGAAACTAAGGTGTTCCTCAAAAGGTTATTATGATTCCTTAATACATGGGTTGAACAAAGCCCTTTTCATGGAGTATCCCCATGATGAGGTTGTTAATCCCGGATGCTCTCCCATTAAATATGCTTTGAGAGTTGTTTAAGGATCCATTCGTGCCTTCCTAAAGAAACTAGGAGAGTTGTTTAAGGATCCATTCATGCCTTCCTAAAGAAACTAACTTCCTAATATAAGTGCACTATTTTACTCCCTTTAAATATTATTTCTCTCTTTTGAAAAGTGTGAAGAGAGTCAGTATACCACTTGTCACTCCTAAAACTAAGGTGTTCCTCAAAAGGTTATTATGATTCCTTAATACATGGGTTGAACAAAGCTCTTTTCATGGAGTATCCCCATGATGAGGTTGTTAATCCCGGGTGCTCTCCCATTAAATATGCTTTGAGAGTTGTTTAAGGATCCATTCATGCATGTCTTCCTAAAGAAACTAACTTCTAATATAAGTGCACTACTCTACTAAACATCTTTTATTAAGGGCTGTACATCTAAGAATGGGCATGTGGAGCACGATACTCAAATCCCGAAAGCACTTAAAACCATATTAATTTTATGGTCAATCTAGATTGAAATAACTTCGATGAATGTCGATTCCTGATCTAAAAATTTGGTCATTGGATATTTTGTCTTATCTATTTATATTGCATAGCAAGATCTGCTCATTCAACTTGTCTTGACAATAAATCACATTGATTAGTTTGAAACATATTGACAAAAATATCTCTATATAATTTTCTTGTGGAGGCGAAAGAAATTTAAATGTCATAATTTAATAAGTTTAAATCTGAGTTTAGATTACCGTTATGAGTATTGGTGAAATTGGAAAAAGTGTGAAGTCCTCTCATAAATATAACACTAATACGAGTAGCGTGTCTCCAGCGTGACAAAAGAATTATTTATTTATACACCGATAAAGGTGCTCACACTTTATCCTTTTCCAAGGCTTCACCTCGTAATTCTTGATCTATAATCAAATTCAGAATTTAGTAATATCTTCGACGATTTTTTAATTTTTTATTTATTTATGTTGGGTTATTTTGGAGATTTTATATGTGAGAGCACCAAACTGTGTTATTTTTAATATATATATATTTATTTTATGCTAACATGTTTATAATTTATATTTTTTTTTAGTGAATATGTTAATAATTTTATATTTAATTTAAATTTAATGTAAAAAAAATTCTTACTATTATTTTAAATTTAATGGAATTTGGTTGATGTTAAATTTTGACTAAATTATTGAAGAATAGTGGAGAAGATTATTTTACAAAATATTGATGATATTAAAATTTTTTATTATATTTGAATTTAATGAAAATGTGTGGGGTGATAAAGAAAGAAGATAAGAGAAAATTATCATGATATAAAAATAAAACAGAAATTCTTATAAGTTCCAAAGTAAAATAAGATGTTGAATATTTCTAAGGCATTGTGGATTAAAATAATTTGTTTTTTTTTTTTTAAACCATGGTGAATTATTAACATGTTGAAGTATCCAACCTCCAAACTTTTTAATTGCAACTATAACAACTAGAGTGTATCTTATATCCAACTATTAGGGAGCCATATATGCCAATGCCTTTTGACTTAACAAGAGTCCAAATGTCACCTACTCTTAGAGCCTTATCACAAGGGGTCAACATGAAGAGAAGGAGGTGTCTACTCTTCAAGTTTTTTTTTTTTTGAGCTAGGTTGAGTCTAGTCGAGGGTTATCCCTAATTTCTGATGGAAGAACAATCTGCACACCAATGAGATGCCATCACCAAGATTCTGTGAAGCTCGGTCAAACTCAGAATAGTTTGATTCCCCCAAAAATGGACCCCATCCTCAACTCCTCCCTATGATATTTGAACCAATGACCTACTTTTCAAATCTTATTACAACAGGTCAACATATCCTTCTATAAGAACTCGAAATACACCAACATAACAAGGTTAAAAAAAATTCAGCTTTATAATACTAAAAAAATAAAAGATAAAAACCACTCTCTTAAAATGTTTTACATATATCTATATTAATTTCAATTTTCAAATATTTATAGCAATGCTAACCTTTTCAACTTGTTCACTTATCAAAAGTATGAAGATTTAAAAAAAAATTCACCCTTTCTTTGCTGCCACTAAAATATAATTTTAAAATAAACTTATACTACTTTACCTTTTAAAATTTAATAAATCTAATACATATACATATACATATATACTAACTAAAAAGCTCTCCAATAAACACATCATCATTAAGTATGCTTGGTAACTCTTCTCTTGAATGCCCACAAATTTCATATAACCTTCATTGGCGTGTAATGTGATCTTGTGCACGTTATAACATGTGTTGGTTTTTAATTATGTAGGTAAGTTGTAATGGTTACATAAAAATATGTTTCTTCCAATTTCACAATTAGGTCATGATACATAATAGCAAAAATGTAAACATAATTTTGAAAGACCAAGTGGGGAAGATCATGATCACCATGAGAACCCTAGACATCATGCATATGTGGCAGCCTTTTAAACCTACTCTTGAATTTGGATATGTTGCACTAAAAATTGTCACCTTGACATTCTGCAATTTGTATGAGTCCATTACCACTCATAATTTCCTTCTTTGCAAGTCTTAAGCCTCAGTTCCTCATATCAAGCCTTGAAAATAAGAGAAAGCCCTCAAAAGTCTCTAAAATTATGGTTCCGCACTTTCTCTTTGTATTACCTATGGTCCCGCACCTAATTATCAAGTCTCCCGCCCACCTAACCGCTATGTCTTTGTGTTATGGGTGCGGACCCTTGTAAAAGTTAAAAAGGCACGAGTACATTCTAAAAAACTCACTTTTAGTCATTTCTAGAAGCTTCTAGAAGGAATCTTGAGGTGGCAAGTTCACTCTCTTAAGGTTCATGCATCCCATACCTTAAGGAGCTACCCCTGGATGTGAGGAGCTTATCCCTTTGAAGGAGGATTCTATCCCTTCATAGATGGACCTGTAACCTCCTCCTCTACACTATAAAATGAAGCATTGGGCTAGTTATTGGGGGGGTGGAAAGCTAAATATTTTTGAGGTGAAATGTTGTTGGAACTTAGTCTTCTTTAGTTGAGTTTTTATGAGGAGAGATTACATACCTCTAAGATCTCATTTGGAAGAGTGCAAGGCTTGTCAAGGTAAAGGAAATTCCTATTTCGGACCCCAGGAAGAGCTTGTTTAACATCAAGGCTAAAAAGGTTGTAAGGTTCTTCTACTTCAAAGTTAATACAAATAAGTTTGTTTTTTTCAATAAGTTGTTGATACATGGTTTATTTTAAGGATTCCTTGATCACCATAATGGACATGATTTATGATATTTTCTATGTAGGTGCTATTTAATGTTTTCTTGTTTGTGATTGCAGGTCCTCAAAGGTAACTCTTTTGAACGATTGAAGGATGGCTACTACAAACAAGCGTTGGATCTAAGGTAGGGTCTTAACACCTCTATAGTATTTATTTATAAATCACATATGTCTAGAGAAAGATAGATTTGTTTGTCTGTTTGTTGCTAGACTATCTTCTGATACTAGGGAGATTGGCCTTTTCCGCAAGATCGATTTATCTGGCCAATAGGATAAGTAGATCTTACTTTGAATATTGATGGGCAGATGGGGTTTTGGGAAAATAGTTTAGGAAAGGAGACTCTTGAAAAGAAGAGGATGAAGTTTGTGGTTTTCTTAAACAAAATCTAATGATGTGTTAGATCCTTGACTTGATGTTTAAAGCATATGTACATACATCTTAAATGTTTTGTGTGTAACCAATGTCACATGGTCGGGTTCGAGTTCGATAATGATTAAGTTTGGTTTGAGTTCTAATTTTTTGATGAGGTTCTCCATTAGGTTCATCTACACATATTAGTTTAAAATGAATTATAGGATAAAATATTAAGAAATCAACGTTAAACATAAAAAATGCTATCACGGACATGGAAACTGCAAGGATGAATTACAAGCTTGAGTTGTAACATGAAGTTATGAGTTTTGATCTATGGACTTGGTCAATGGCTATGAGGTTCGATGAGGTTGAGGTTATTTTAAAATTTGAACCTCAAGGTTAAAGTTCAATGAACCTTGTGACATAGCATGTGTTTATTGTTTGACAAAATGTTAGCAAACAAAGTGTTTGATGTAATTCCTATTATGATCCTTCTATTTAAATGGACATACGCCTATTTAATAACGGTCATGTTTTCACATTGATTTTTAGAATCATGGTAAAGTCTTTTGTAGGTAAATTTTTTTTATCTTTGTTATGAAACCAACCCACAAAAAGACAGAAAAGATAGTTGAACGCCTTAGAATTTAGCCTCTTCAAGGGGGTAACATCCTTTAAATTATGTTAGAGTCAGCCTGGTCAGTCCTCCATCAGAGATCAAAACTCTTTATGGATTTCATGATTAGGTGTCCCGCTCCATTCTCCCGGTTGAATTCCGCTAGGGGCATGCCATAATCTGATGGAGAAGGTCATTATAGTCATTTCCCACCTCATGTCTGGCTCTTGTTGGCTCAGGTCTTTTGTCAATCATCATCAAAGTCCATGACAGTCAAGGTCTGGTCCTTTAAAGGACAAAGGTCATTTCGAGGTCTAGGTCTAGGAATTCATCAATTTGGTACTTGAACATGTCCAGTAGAGCCATGCAAGCCAGAGTGAGGCCCTTACACAGTTATGGTTTAGAAAGCTTCATCATCATGTGGATAGATTCCGACTCTTCTTCAAAACTTTGTTTTGAAGAAAAGTCAAATAGTGTCATTTATGAAAAAAATTTCAAAAAAGTCGTCAAGTGATTTTTTCAGATGAAGTCATGGTTTCCATGGCCACATGTCCTGTCTTGTAACCCCCACAAAGAGTGCCAAAAATTGCATCATTTGAGCTAAAATTTCAAAGGGAAAGTGAAAATCAGTGTGTTTTAAAGTCAATGAAAAAGTGCAAAACTCAAACATTAGAAAAATGGGTTTTTGAAGAGGAAAAAATTAAACCCATCCCTTCCAAGGCTATATATACAAATTTTGGTCAAAAACAAATGCATTGTGCCATTACAAGTCTTGAAGAAGTGTTGGAAAGGCGTGAGTGAGCATTGGTGAGCGATTGACTGAGTTGGAGGCGACCTTGGAGGGCGCAATGCATATAACCAGGAGCGAGGCACACACAGAGGGCACGGTGCACACGCAGCCTGCCCACAGTCTAGTTTTCTCAAGCGTGCGACACATACCTAGGGCGTGGCGCATACAGTCAAAGGCTTAGGCGAGCAATTGGAGTCGATTGGAGGTGAAGACAAGGGCGCAACACACAAAGGCAAGGGCGCGGCGCACACGTAGGGCACGGCACACACAGAACCCGCCCACCGTTCAAGCCCATAACGAGCGCGGCACACACCTGGGGCACTGCGCACACAGACAGAGGCGCGGCACACACAGATAGAGGCGTGGCACACACAGACAGGGGCGCGACACACAGAGATAAAGCACCCAAAACGTGCCAAAACTCCCTCAATTTTTTTGTGAAACCCCTCTAATTGCAAGGTAGGCTCTCAAAATCAATTTTGTATCAAATTTGATAAAGATATGGTGGATTATTGCCAGTGATTGAATGTAGAAACATTCCATAAAGAAAACACAAGAAGACACCAAAGGAAAACCATTTTTCTAGGGTTGTGTAACAGTGTTGTTGTTGCCAAGGTTATTTTTCCTACCCTACCCCTGTCCCTTATTCCCCTATGTCATTTTTTCCCCATTATCACTACCCTAACACTACCAAAATCATATTCCCCTTCCCCTCCTCCTATTGCTCAATAGAAACCCTAAACCCTACCCCATCACAATACCCCAAACTCCTCCCATACCCCTAACAAAGTTCTCCCTTAAACCCTATCCCCATTTCATCACTCCCTCCTAACATTCCCTGTTTCATTTATTCCCCTTGGTAACAGATACTACAAAGGCACCCAGCCTCACACCATCATCAAAGGGGCTGCCTACTCACAGCCCACATTGTAGTCATGTCATCACAACATTCGTCTGATTATGAGAGGGAGACACAGAGTGACTCATCTTCAGAAGAGCAGGCTCCCAGGAGACACCACAAGAGTGGCAAACATGTCAGGGATGAACCCACTATCCTCATCGAGTTACAAGCATGCCCTCTTGCCATGTCATCCTTCTAGAACTTATCATGTTTCGAATTTTGTCAGAGGTTGACAAATGTCAGAGTTCATCATGAGTTGGCTCGTTTATTTGTGCTTCATCTACATGGAGGTGAGTCTACCCTTGCCGGGGTCACTTTCACCTTGACACCCGAAGCTATATCAATGGAAACAGGTATTCCAAATGTTGGGGAGCAGTGGCATAAGAAGAAGAAGGTGGAAAGGCAACACTATGAGCCTTACATCAAAACCAGATTCTTGAATGAGCTCACAAGAGTATTTCCCTTCAGATACTTGAAGAATGAGTATGCTCTGCTCATGAGATTGATCATGAAATACTTCAGCTGTGAGGGGAGGTTCTCTAGACTGTATGCCTATCATATACACTTGCTCATGCACTTTACCAGGGTGAGGATGATGAACCTCCCATTTTTCATATGCAGGAATATAGAGAGGATGAACACCTTCATGCTGCATAAGACCCCTCATCAGCAGCTTAACAGTGTGTATCACTTCGCTCTTATCCGGATTTTGGTAAATCATCAATTGGGATTGTAGGGCATTGCTTGGGAGGACTTCATCTCCCATGATTTTTTAGCACACCACAGGTACTATCCAAGCCCGAGCAGGAGTTGGGTGGTCCTTCTTATCAGCATGAGCACCATGAGACCATGGTCATGCCATTTTTGGCAACATATCAGAAAGGCAGCAGGAACTTATTTGTAACAGCAAAGCGAGTGTTATCTCCACCCGACGTGGAAGGGGCCTCGCTTCCGACATCTACTACATAGGTATTGGACAAGGGCAAGGAGACCGTGCATGATGAGGGGCCATCAGGTGTACAGGAGACCGATGTCATCCTCATTCAGGATGAAGAGACAGAGGTAGAAAATGCCAAGCTTAGGATGACCATTCAAGAGCATGACACTGAGATCAAAGACTTGATACTAAATTTTGAGAGGGCTAGATGGGTCATCAAGTATTTGGAGTAGAGAAACAAGTAGCTTGAGGACCAATAGATGATCATGGAGTTGAAATCTGTGAAAATTGACAAGCTGCCCAGCAGAGAGGGATCGAGCTCACTACCTTGGAGCAAGAGATCAACAACGACTGTGAGTCTTGGCTGGATCAGGTCAATCTACACTTGGAGAAAATGCTGGAGAAGGAAAACAGGGACAAAGCCATACTGAGGAGGATGGCTTGTCATTACAGGGCACAGAACATGACTGCAAAGGCCCGAATAAGGAGCTTGAAGGCTAAATTGAGCAAAGCAACAAAAGAAGCAAAAGAGGAAAAAGACCAAGATCGGCTTCGAATCATGGCTAAAGCTTACTTGGCATAGCATAGCACTTAATATAGGACCTCCAGCCCAAATTTCAAGGAATTTGGGAAAATTTTGGTCACATGACAAATTTTTGGCACAAAAACAGGTTTTTTCTCTATACGCGCTGCACCACCGGCGCGACGCGTAAGATTGGGAGCTCTAAATGAGAAATGGTTTGTGTTTTTGGATTCGGCATGCAAAATCAAAATTACTAGCATTTGGAGCAAGAAATTTGGAGAAGATCTTGGCCACCAAAAGGGCAAAATACACTCAAAAATGGCCTCATTGCCCCTATTTTGACACGCAAGAAGCAGTCTTGGGAGAATGAAGTTTTGGAGGGGCAAATGAGCTCCAAATTCCAAAATTCCACTTGGGTTGGAAAGTAGACAGGACAGGCTTTCTAACGAGCACACTGGGACACATTTTGGACTCCGGAAAGTGCATCAAAACTGGCCTAAAATTGGCGCGACGCATACAGGAAAAGGGCGCGACGCATATAGGAAAAAGGGCCAGAATGCCTCCATTTCGCGAAATTTTGCTTCCCGACTTTTTGTAAGTGGGCCCACTCATATGCACTTCAGTTTTTCGGCACCTAAGGTGGTTTTATAAGTATTTTCACTCTATACGGTCAGTTATCCAAGTGGCAAAGGAAGGCAAAGGGCCACCCAAGCCATTTGTCATGTTTGTGGCGCTGCACCTGTAGCTGTTGTTTGGCTCTCCACCTTCAGTTTGTAATGATTCGAGTAACTCCCCAACCCTTGGGTGTTATATCTCTTCATGGCATATTCTATATATTGTATGCAAACCATTTGCAAAGGGTTGGTTGGCTTGTAACTTCTGGGAGACTGTGGGAAAGAAACTCTGTTTCTGCATTGTATATTTTTTAGAGATTAATGAAAGGATGGCTCTGTTTCAGAGATTCATGTGGTTGTGAGTGTATCAATGTGTCTCTTATGTTTGATATGTATTTTTTATGTTCATAGCTCATTTCATATTCATTTCCATTGAAATTTTCTAAGTTAGCTAAGGTAGAATTCAATTTTATTGCTCTGCCTGTGGGAAAATTTCATGTACAGTGTTCATTCTTCTGTTGAAAAGAATTCATGTTATCCATGCCCTTTTCACCCTCTTAATCAATCTCTCCATTCCGAAATATCTTAAAACTAAATTGCTATGCTTTCTGCCTACCTTGCCTCATGAAATAATTTGTGCCTTTGTATTAAGTTCTCTGGTCATTGAGGTCTAGTGGTCCCATAACATCCCAAAAACACAGTCATTCATAAAAATCACTTCTTATTTTCATTTTCACTTACGAGCCTAAGACAAGTAGTTCACTGTAAGTCATCTCAGGCCTTTTCATTCACTTATTCATTGAGTGTGACTTGGAGAGAGCCCTCTCCTGTTCTGGTAGGGCTAGCTGCCAAACTAAGCATGGTTTGTGGTTACCTTGAATTTTGCCTTCTTTCAGCATGAGGCGGATTTAGGTGCTAACATAGTGGCAACTCCACTGGGGACAAATCAAATCCCCTTGCTTCTTAATAATTCTAAGCTTCTGGATGATAAGTTTAGGATTTGATAGGCTGAGTAAAGTAGGTTGTGTCCATTGATTTTTCTCAATAGCATGCTGGCTTCTCGAAGATACACTAGAGCTAATCCAGATCCTGACCCTCCGCTTATCTATGAAAATCCCAATTTGATTTCAAGAAATCATCGTCAAGAAAGCTCTATATTTCCCATGCTCAAATCTCATTCATGCCCAGACATTTTTGAGTATATTGAAGAGCTAGAGTTTGACGAGCAGTTTGAATTATCATTGTTTGAAACCAAGTCCGAAAGAGCGGTTGACTCTACCGTCCACAATCCACAATTTCTTGTAGACTTGGAGACGGAAAGGGCTAACTGGTCTATTCATAACTACACAATAGCTCAGCTTCAAACTCCCATTGCTAGCCCCTTACAAATTGTGCACACTCCTCCAACACCTCTGAGGATAAATCCACCAAGAGTGATGGTTGCACGTTTCGCACCGCTTGTTTTTCCTCAAATTTTAGATGATATGCCCATTGATTACCAAAGCAAAATCCCATTCTCTTATGGCACTCCTAATGGCATTACTGTGCAGCAACATGTGGACAGAATTGTAGACTTTTATGAACTTCATGAGATAGATGTGGAAAACGTGGCGATGAGAATTTTTGTACAAACATTTGTGGGTGAAGTAAGGAAATGGTTCAGAGGTTTACCAGCTGCACGTATCGCTACCTTGGCAGACCTACAAAGACAATTCTTAAACCGTTGGGAATTGAAAAAGAACCCTTTTCAAATTCTATCCGAATATGAGCAAATCAAGAGAAACGCTGGTGAGTCGTTCCAAGATTATTGCATTAGATTCAATATAGTGTATAATGAAATTCCAGATAATCTAAGGCCACCCATGGGACTAGCCATGTTGAAGTTCCCAGATGGTTTTGAGGCTGATATGGCTTATCAATTGAGAGAAAGAGAACCGACTACAATCAAAGACATGCAGAAGATAGCAGTCAACATTGAAGCAAATCTACTGACCAAGAGAGCTAGAGCAAAAGTAGAAAAGAAGGTCACTGCAAAGGAAGAATCTTCCTCGGTAGATCAGCTACTTCAGAAGGTAGAGCAGATGCTTGAGAGAGTGAAACTTGACAAACCGGAGCCACAAGTTAGAAATCCTAACTTCCGTGGCCAGCAACAACCACATTATAGAATAAGACAGAGAGATCAACGAGCTCAAGAGCCGATTGCACAACAACTAGTAAAAACACCTTTGTGACAAAATTTTGTGCATGGACCGCAATCAAATGAAGACGAGAATGTAATAGGCAAAGAAAATCATCTCTTTACTCCTGACGATTTGCCTACTTATCTCACTGAAGAGGAGGAGTATGCAGAGAATTCAGCTACACACAAAGATGGAGATTTCATTCTAGCAAGAGACACTGTCTTGGAGGAGCAATCAGATGAATACCAAAGAGGCTACATGAATTCTTTTTTTGCCCAACAACAGCTATATTCACTTAGAAACAGGGATGTGCCAGTTAGACCCATTCAGAAAAGGAAGGATGTTGAAGTGCCAAAGAATGATTCAGTTGGTACACAAAGGAAAGGAAAGGAGGTGGTTGAAATGGAGAGCAGAAAATCAACATCAGCAGAACCAACACATCAGCAAGTTACATCGAAAGAAAGGGAGAGGAAAGAAATCCCGGTCAAAGAGGTGGAAAGGATTCCCGCTTTCAATTTAGAGAATGAGATTTCCAAACTAAAAATATCCATCCCTTTGACTAAAATATTGAAGAACAACAGTTATAAATAACAAGTATCTAAAATGTTAAATTTGGACCCAATGTCCGACATGGTGAATGTCGAAGATGATCAACCTGAAATGATTTTTGGGCCAGCATCAAATGGTGAGTCTCATGACAACGATGTGCCACCTTTCTACATCAGTTTAAGGTTGCATGATTTTGTTTTACATAACGCCATGTTCGATTCTGGAGCCTCTCACAATCTCATGCCCAAGGCAATCATGGACAAGCTTGGTCTGGACATCACCCGGCAATATCATGATCTCTATTCATTCGATTCCAGCAGAGTAAGATGTATAGGTCTCATCAAAGAATTGGTTGTGAGTTTGGATCAGCTCCCCATGAAGAATGTTTTGATGGATATTGTGGTGGCAGACATTACTCCAAGGTTTGGCATGATTCTGTCCAGGTCTTGGGTAGCGAAACTAAAAGGGACACTACAACTATGCAATGATTCCAATATTTGGACAAATGAGGAAGTTATATCGGGAACAAAAAATGAAGTACATGATCACAAGCAAGGAGAAACCAGTAAATCATCCTATTAACTATGTACATACAGATTTAGAGTCTTTTGTTTTGTATTTAGATAGTTTAAATGATATAGATAGTCAGTTGGTAGAAGTAGATGATATTCCGGAAATAACAGAAAATTTCAGAGAAGTTTTGAAGAAAGAGGAACAAGAATAGCAGAACACCGTTGGGCAATCAGCTGAAAGCAATGGACAACAAGCAGGCAAGGCACAACAAATAGATTTCCAGCACTTGCAAGAGGAGGAAGAAGGTTTGTGGACCATGGATTTTGATGGAGCAGTAGGAAATGATGGCACTGGAATAGGAATTTGGGTACGGAGTCCCTTCAAGGACCCTAGTAACATATGAGTATGCTCT
This sequence comes from Pinus taeda, assembly GCA_000404065.3. Lineage (NCBI taxonomy): Eukaryota > Viridiplantae > Streptophyta > Pinopsida > Pinales > Pinaceae > Pinus > Pinus taeda. The sequence continues at coordinate 15,880 of APFE031322249.1, read as the reverse complement.
TACAAGTTGGCTTTTGAATGTTCAAATAATGAAGTTGAGTATGAAGCTCTGATTGCTAGCCTAAAGATTCTAAGAAAGCTGAACGCTAAGAGGATTTCAGTATATGGCGACTTCGAATTGGTTATCAAGCAGGTCAAAGGCGAATATCAAGCAAAGCATCCTAGGATGTGGGCCTACCGTAACGCAGTCCTACACATTTTAAAATTATTCTCAGAATACACCTTGACATGTGTACCTCGCATACAAAATAGCATTTCCAATGCTCTTTCTAAGGCAGCGAGTAGTTTGAAAATCCCAATGAACTCTACTAACAAATTCGAAATCCATGTCAAGCACCGTCCAATCGTTCTAGACAATCAGAGATATTGGCAAGTGTTCCAAGATGATGACGAGATTGATGATTTTCTGCAAAACAAAGGCAAGTTTAAAGAGACCTCAATTGATGAAGAAAATGATGATGGAAAAGGCAATGGTACAGATGAAATGCAAATCAATGAAATGGACGTGTTGCAACTAAAGAATAACGCTATTCCCAAAGGCTTGATACCTCTAGAAGAACTCTTCGATTAGGATGATGTAGCCCACAAGCCAACATTGCAGCCAACAGAGAAGGGTGTGGAAGAGGTCAATATCGGGACAACTGCGAATCCTAAATTGGTAAAATTGTCCAAAGCATTGCCGCCAAAGATCAAGGACAAATATATCAGTTCGATGTCTTCATTTGCAGATGTGTTTGCTTGGGAATATTCTGACTTAAAGACGTATGACTCCAATATAATTCAACACACTATACCCATCAAGCCTAATAAAAAACCATTCAGACAAAAGTTGAGAAGGCTAAATCCAAAGTTGCTGCCATCTATTGAAAAGGAGATCAACAGGTTGTACAAATCAGG